>JAEIIH010020985.1:0-13825 GCA_018904745.1 Drosophila orosa | reverse complement strand
TGAAACCGTTCATATTATAATATAAGAACTACTTAAATTTAATTTAATTATTGTCTAAATGATGTGAAACTTTACAGGGCCATATACTATATTATTTAAATGTGTTGTACTCAATTTGAACATCCATTGATCCGTTTTATCAATGAATATTGTATGATCTTCAAATGGAACAAATTCCGTATAGTTGGGTTGCTTTAGTTGCGCTTCGCTGACCGCCAGAGGGCGTCACTTGCCTTTGTTTCTTTGTGGTTATGCTAGTTTTGAAATGGCTTTCTGCTTTTGTTTTGCTGTTTTTTTTTTTTCGTTTTCCAGGTGAAATCGTATAGCGCGTTTGTCATTTAATCTACGAGGAGAGCAGCTAATGCACCCACACCATAACTGCCGGCAGCAGGTTAATTATGGAACTGCAAGGCACACACGCGAGTTTATGAAGCGCAATTAGAGCATTGTCTCAGAGCAGGAAGGTTGGAAGGTAGAATTTCGAGCATATATTTTTTGTGAAATATTTACCCATATCTTTATGAATCACAATAAAAATAAAAATTTAATTAAACAAACCCTCAGCTCATTGGCATTTCCTAATTACAGATATTCAATCAAGATTCAATTTCCCAAGCCTTTGCAAATCTCTCGAGCGCCAAAAGAGCGATAAGTTGCGGTCAGTTTGGAGATTTGGATAGAAGGCGTAAAGTTAAATAGAACGGCGGAGCGGGAAAAAATAGAAACGCAGACTGCCTGCTTATCTTATCGAGTTGAGATTATTGCCTAATACATTGCTCATTTCTAGGCGCTGCTACTAAGGCCTTTTTGGTCTGGTCGCCCTTTTTTAGCAGCCGATAAGTCTCACTTTTATACTATTTCATGGTTAGCATAAATCAAAAGTGTAGCATTCAGCAAGATTAGTTCAGCAGATTGCCCAAGTGCTTAATTGAAAAAATAAATAAGAAATTTCCTCTTTGAAGGAGAAACCATAGCTATTATCTTGTATTATCTCCGACTTTATATCTCCATTAGCCCTATATAGCCTAGGCACTTTAGTAACCGAAGGTTTCCATATTGTTGAGTAACGATGAGGGGGAGAACGTATAGTACTTTTGGGGAACTATATGTCTAGCGATAAGATCTTCAAAAGAAGTCACATAAAGCTAAAGGGGATCTGACAGGTAATACCTTAATTAGTTGTATTTAAGTGATTAAGACACTTTTGCCATCTTTAATTCCATACATACATCTCAGAGCTCTCAGACTCACTTTCATAAAACATTTCTTTACTTGAGTTTCTCCCTAATGTTTAAATTCCGCGTTCACAAGACGCATTTTGTGCTCTCATAAGGGGTTGAATCTCTGTTAGTCATCATGTTCTTTATGCTGAACTGTCTTGCCTTGTCTTTCGCTTGTCTTTTTGCTGTCCAAAATGAATTACATATTTATTCTCGAGTTTAATGAGTCGCTACTGCTGCCAGTTCAAAGAACCTTTGCGACTGTGGCGAAAAAATAACAAATCGGCACACATATGAAGCTATATATAAGCTGCACTTGCAGCAGTAATACAAGCCCCAAACAGAGCTCCGTTTCGTCGGTCGGTATCAAGTTGCAATCGCTTTGATTTCTGATTTATGCTTAATAGGCTCGATTCATCGATGGGCTTTTATGAGGGGGGAGATTCTAAAGTGGACGGAAACTGAAACTGAAACTGAAGCCCAGTTATCTCAGAAGCGCAGTATCTAAAACAAGCGGATGCTGATGCGTCATTTAGTTTGGGGTGGATTCTGAAGCCTGTCCTATTATTATTATTCTTGCGAGAAGCGCAATTCAATGTTAAGTCGCAGTTCGATGAAAATGGGGGATGGATGTGAAGGAATTGTGTGGGAAATGTCTCAAAAGACGAGCAGATAAACTGACTAATAAACTAAATCGACGATTTTTAATAAAAAGTGCAAGTTAGAGGTTTTGGTTTTGAGGTTTCAAGAATGATATGCCTATCGTTCCCCTATAAATTCAATACACACATTCTTTCTCTCTCCAAGTGCCTTTCAACACAAATAATGAAGCAATAATTCTTTCCAAAATTCAATGAAGACATTCTCTGAGGTATTGGTATTCATTGTAATAATTTTCAACTTAATATTTCCGCTTTCCTCCTCCCACAAGAGTAATCGGGTTTCTTTGTGTGACCAAAAAAAGAGACATGGCTTGGCAGCACAACCTCTTCCAGTTTTTCCCCCCAACACACATACTATTTCCTTTCGAGTGCGGGTTACCATATTTGAACATGCCGCGCATAAATCACAAACAGACCTTATAAATCTCAGAAGATAACAAACAAAAAGATACAGATAAAGGCGAAGGGGGGGCCAATAAATATGCTGACCAATTTTGACAGGCACTAAACAATTATTAGCTGTTCCCATAAAACGGTATAGAAAGTCTTGAAATCATATATTATAGGAACAGTAAGGAATTGGTGACAAAAATATAAACAAATAACTACTCTTAATTAGTTTTAGATGTCTGTGGGGATATATTTATGGGATTTGCTTGCTAAACTAGCAATCGAGTTCCTATACAAAAGTATATGAAAATTACTATCAGGGGATCTCTTTTTTTAGAGATAGAGCCAATCTTTATCAGCGAAGAAGACCTAGCAAAGTCTTCTCCACATATTTATCAAAACAGCAAGGGCATATAAACTTCGACTAGTTAAAGATATCTTCCCCTATACCATTTACTGTTTCGTGTTGACAATTTTGACAGCTATTAGGCTGTAGGAAATAATACAGGGAATTAGAAAATCAATTTGACTTTGTGGGTAATTGAGTGTGGCGTTTTTTTTTTTTTGACAGCGATTAGCGCACCTGTCGAAAGCTTGTTGCCCTGATTTACTACTTTTGTTTCTGTTTTTTAGTATCGCTCTTCTTTTTTTTTTTTTGTGCTCTGCTGTGGTATTGACATTTAATTTGAGCTAATGGTGCTGCGAACACGTTGCCTGTATTACTCGTATCAAAAGTGTTGATTGCGGGCCAACGGCAACTCAATAATTGACGTTTTGTATTGGCCGGCTTTTGGGGCGGATCCCAGTGGGACTTTTAGTGCGGAGAGAAGTTTTCAATACCGGATAGATAATTACGTAGCCAAGCAAAGGTTGTAGAGCGATCTTCAAAGCAGTTGATCTTTAATAAACTCCTTTGAGGCGCCACCCTTGGCTTGCAGTTTAATAAGAGCTTATTTTGATGACATACATTTTAGAGTTAGTTTATCCATTAAATCGAATTTGTAATAATAATCAAGTCTTCAGTGACTTGTATTGAAATGCAATATTTTTGCACTCTGTGAATGGTAAAGAGAAGTGTTATTTTTCATTTGAGTTTGACATTTTTCTTCTGATTAACTGATAACCTTGTCGATAGAGCCCCCCAAGCACAATCAGTTGTTAAATGTGTCAACAATTTGTCGTCGCCTAGTAAGTAAAAGTCACTAAAAAGTTAACAAATTGAGCAGAGCTGCAGGCGCGCTGCAGAGAATGTTTGCTTATGCAACTTTGCTTGCTTGCGAGGGAACAAACATGAAAGTGTAATTAAATTGAGCTTGGCAAGAGTATTTTAAAGCTATAGTGCTGGCAAATACAGTATTGTTCAAGTAAATATGTACCATAAACCATAATTTGAAATATCTATTTGGTAAAAACAATAATTTGAATTTACTTATTTGGAATAATATTTGTAATCATTATTTTTTTTTGCTGATCATAGCTGTAAGTAATCCATCTCTATCTCGCTCTGCCTACCATATGCAAACCACTCGAGCGCAAAGTTGTAACCGTATATAAACTGTAAAACGTTTAACGGAAAAAGGTGCGGTTAAGGTTAGCTTTTCGAGGGTTTATTTTTTTTTTTGCCTTTTGTTTGTATTCTTTAATGCAAAAGCTGCAACAACAACAAAAAATGCGTAACAATGGAAAAGTGGCAGATGCGGGCGGGGGAAAACGTGAAAATAGGGGGATTTTGGGGATCTTAGTCAGCAGAATTAATTCGTGCGTGAGCGTTACAATGCAAAGGAATACATATGTACAAATCTCTATATATATTTGTTTATGTATTAAGTATAAGCATACACTTGCACATGCCTAATATAACGGTAAGCAGGAGAAGCGACACAAAACAAAAGGAAGCGAGAAAAGAAGGAATCCAAAAGAGAGACCGAAACAGGAAGTGCTTCAAAAATAAATGAACTTGAATTATAACAGAAATATAAAAAGTATTAATATGTAAATATCACAATATTAAGATAATAAATCTATCAATGGATAATGTCAAGTTACAAGGTTACAATTAATATGATTTTTTTGAATAATTCTCCATTACATATTCATAACTACATATGTATGTAACTGCATATGTAGATCAAGGTTATCTTACTGTGATTTCAATGTCACCGGCTTATCATTTGTGAATTGCAATCTGTTGTTGTTTTTGGTACGTGCTGTGCTGCACTATTCCTCTGCCTACGTCGACGACTACGCTGTTACGCATTAATTATGGGAATTTTTGGAAACTGGGAAACCAAAATAAAGGAATTGACACGCAGGCGCAACAACACACACAAACACACACACACGCAGCCGCAATGCAGCGAAGCAGTGGAAAAGGAGAATGCCAAGTAGAAGAAGCTGGGCAGAGCGAGAGAGAGAGAGTGGAGTAGAAGCGAGTGGGAGGAAGGGAGAAAGAGGGAGAGAGAGAGAGAGACAGAGAGAGCGATCAAGCTGTGCAGTTTATGCGTCCGCTTGCACGACATAAATTCACGATGTTTGTTGATCATTGGATGTTTATTAAATTTCTACTGCAACAAATATATGTATAAATATTTAAAAGAAATTCTAATATTCAACAGGCGTTTCAACACATTCTCTGGGTTTGCTGGAAAATTTTCCAAGCAAACCGTGAAAAATGTTTGCCTATAAGGCACGTTTTGCAATTACACACCAAGATTCATAAATTTCTTGTTATAACATTAAAATTAATGACCTCCATTCGAATAAGAAATTTCTAAATAAAAGTCCCGAATTTTCCCACGATCAATGGAACATTTTTCGGAAAACCTTTACACAAACAAATGGTTGTTTGCACACCATTAGTCGCAATGAGGCGACAAATATTGTCCCGATCGTGATCCCGATCGACGTGGGGACGAATACATATCTCTCAATCTCTCAAGCCAGGTTTTTTATTGTTTTCCTTTCCTTTTTGTTTTTGCTTTGGCCACTTGCTGAACCGGTTCTGCCGGCATTTCACACACACACACTGGGACACTTTTCCACCTTAAAATGTAAGAATGTGTATAAAAAAAAGAAGTGCGCTTAGGTGTACTCGCTCCATATTTTCGCTCTCTCCCTTTCCAACGCACTCACAACACACACACACAGACACACACACATGCATTCCAGTGGGAATTCTTAAACAGCAAAGAAAGAAAACCGCTGGTTTTTACCTTTATTGTTTATAGCATAGCGCTAATTCACGGCTCGTTAGCGTTTTTGCAAGGCGCCACAACTAATACATTTATTGTTGTTTATTTGATATTCAGCACTTGAAAAAAAACACACACACACATAGGCACAGGCACAGGTACGCGCGAATTCGGCTTAGATTTACGCGCTCAGCGGACAGGAGCAAAAGGAGCAGCCGACTACCGCTATGTTGACCGTCTCAATGAAATGGGTTTAAGAATAGTTTAACACGTTTTAAACTTAATCCGTGTATTATTTCGCAGGTGTGCACTAAACATCACTTTGCGACATTAATGCGCGATCATTAATGTGTTTTTTGCGTGCATACGAAAAGAACAAGCGGCGCAATTGCATGGACACGGAGGAAACGAAGAGAAGAACGGTGGTTTCATATAACTTATATAGATGTAGTTATATCTGATGATCTTGAGTGGATTTCAAATTCAACGCGGCGGAAAATTCGTTTTCTGTTTTTCGAGCGATTCCAGCACAACCGCTTTCGTCCGAGGTGTATTTTTTTTGCCGTTATAAACTAGAGCAGTGTTGCCAGATGAAAATTTTACTTGCCCCTAAATAATCTCAAAAAGTTGAAGAGGTGCAGGAAACATCGATGGAAACACCGATACATCGATAAAAATACCTAGAATACCTCGTCCACGAAAACTCTGGCAACGTTAGAACTCTTACACATACATGACATTCTGTTCTACGAATGGTTGTAAACACAGATGTTTAAATTTGAAAATTAAAAAATACAGAAATACAGTTAGCTTAAAATTCAGTTTGCTTAAGAAATAAAACACTCTTTTAATTTTACACAACTCGACCGTCATTTTTATTCGTATCTTTTTATTGTAAATCATTAAATGTAATACAGAAATTAGCGCAAAAAAAAAAAGATATGGTAGTGGGAAAGTGGGGGGCAATCAGTAATAAGTACAGTTAATAAATTAAACATTAGCGTATAATTGAACTAAACTAAACTGTGAGCAGGGGGAGGGGCGAAACTAGGGTTTAGTACGAGGAGTTTATTTCAAGAGTACACTGCAAGAAGTCGGTCAGCGCTTCTCCCATTGTAGTTTGGAAATAAATGCAATTATTAATTTAAATAAAACGATTTAACTCTTCTCGCCGTCGTTTCTTGGTTTTGTTTTCCTTTTTTAGTATATACACACAAGAGTTACACGTAAATAATTACATAGATTAATCCAATAATTTGTTGTTTTTTTTTTCTTATTAATTTGTTGTTGTTTTTATATTATTATTTTGTTGTTTTGCATTTTCAACACATTTTGGCGTTGTAACTTTCTTCTTCTTCCCGCGAACTTTGAGTTTTGGCAAACGATTTTCCACATAACAAGGGTTTTTTTTTTTTAGTTTTAAATTTGTTTCTTAATTTGAAAACGCCAACAAAATGCTTAATAGATTTTAAATAATGAAAAAAAAAATACGTTAAAGTTAAAGCACCTCTGCTCTTCCGCCTCCCCGCCTCTGCAGTTGCCTAAGAAAAGGGGGCATGGCAGTACTTTTAAAGGACCAACTTGACAGGCAGGCTTGCGATTCTGATATTTCGGTGTTTCTATTTTCTTGTTTAATCACTCACATTCGTTCTCGGACACTCTCCCACACATTCAGTCGGTCGCTCTCACACACACACTCACTCACTCACTCGTTTCAGTCACACACTTAGCTTAGGCTTCTCCTGTTTCCTGCTTTTTGTTTTGTTTTTTCTCTTTTAGTACGGGCTTAATAATTAGCACTTGCTGAACTTTCCTCGAAATTAAAATAATTACAAAGAAATTAACATTATTCAATCGAGTAAAAGAGACCTTTACGCGTATTATAGAAAGTTCTTCATGTCGTGACTAGGCAAGTTGAAATGTGTTTCCCCTTTTGAAAATTTGCAGGGACTTATCCGCCGGATAACTGATCGATTTTCGTATAACACGGCTTGTACCATCGCTTCGGTTTGGAACCCAGCTTTTAGTTCGCCTTATTTAGTACGGCCATTTTAGTACGTTTTGGTTTAGTGCGATGTTAGAAAAGTACTTGATGTCGCGTGTTAATATTTGTTTGCTATTTCGCTGCATTTTTCTCTCTTTACAGATGCTCGTCGCCATGGTAGCCATTCCGCAGTGGCTGTCGCTCCTGCGAGTGATCCGTGGGCCGGTTGCGATTAAAGAAGCCGCACTGTACAAAAGATCGACAAATTTAGATCCAGAATATAAAACATTTAAGAGAGTTTTTTTTTTTAGCTCACCCTGTACAGCAACCAGACGAGCAGGAGGAAGATAAGGGCGCCGGCACAGGCAGCCAGGACAACCACCCACAGGGGCACCACATCCGGCACCTGTTGCGGTTCCGGTTCCGCCTTGTAGAAGATCTCGTGCGTCTTCTCAATGGGATCCTTCGGTGGCCCAATGAACGGCAGCAGGGTGACATTGGCCACCGCCAGCGTGGACACATTTAGCGGCACATTCGAGGCCAGCTTCTCCATCGTCTTGGCCACCATGCGTGCCCGAATGGCCACAAAGGCGGCATCGCCATCCTCCGTTCCCAGATTGCTAACCACACACCGAATTGTCTTGCATTTGGCCGACTTGCACGGCGAATTCAGATCGATTTGGCGGGGCTGCTGCTCCTCGTCCTCCTCCGGCGTCCTGCGCAGACGTCGCTGCGAGGAGCTGGAGCTGCTCCAGTGTCCTGTGGCAGCGGGCGTGGCCTGCTGGAGATTATCCTCGTCGTAGTAGTCCTCGTTCTCGCGGCCATAGTAGGGCTTGCTGCCGCCGGAGGAGAAGGTGGCGTGGTGGGTCTGATAGCCACCGGGAGCGCTGCTGAACTGCGTCTGTCCCTGGTACGACTGGCTGGGGCCCTGGAACTGGCCCTGATTCTGACCATGGTGGTACTGCTGCTGCCCTTGTCCCAATCCCTGGCTCTGCACACGGAACTGGCCCTGGCTCTGGCCCACAGTCTGGCCGGGGTAGTGAGCACCGCTCTGGCTTCGCTGATACAGCTCGTTGTCCACATTGCCCCGGTTGCCCAGGGTGCCCAGGTCAAGGGTGCCGGCATGGAAGTTGCCCGCCCGTCCCCCAAACTGTGACTTGTCATTGAAGCTACCTGCTCCTCCGGAACCGGCGCCGGCCAGAAGGATCTGCTGCTGCTGCTGGTGCTGCTGCTGTTGATGTGGCCAGGCACGATAGTTGCCCGAGCTGCTGGACTGCTGAACAGGTCCCGCCATCTGGATGTGTCCCTGGGTGCTGTGGCCACGCAGCTGTGCGGATGGGGAACCCGATGAGCTGCTGCTACTGCTGGTGGAGAAGGTGGCGTAGCTGGATTGGTTGATGCGCGGCTCCTGTTCCTGGACTGCCGCCTGGGTGGCGCGATCGCGGTGCACAAATGAGGCATCGCCGGGCACTTCCAAGGTATCCTCATGCTCCAGTTCCGCCAGCTGCTTGGCTGTCAGCCGATTCTTGGCCTCCGTCTTGCTGACCAAAACCTGACCAGAACCACCAGAGCCGCCCTGTGATATCTCCAGGTGACCGCCATCGCTACCACCTCCCGCTCCCGAGGAGGATGAGCCAGAGGAGGAGGAGGAGCCGGAGGAGGAAGAGGATTGTCCTGCGGCCAGAGCAGAATTCGAAATGGCGCCCTGGGCCTGCAGATACGACTTCCTGGCCAGCTTCTCGTCCAGCTGCAGGTTATTCTCGTTGACCAGCACCTCGTCACAGTGGATTTTGCCGCCAGTCTCCGGTTGATTCAGCAGATACATAAGAGGATCGCCCACAATCGTCTCGTAGGGCAGATGGATGCGAACCTCCGCCTCCTCGATGATCGAGGGGCGATTGTTGCGTATCTCGTAGATGTGCACCACCTGGGGTCCAATATCATCCTCCTTGGTGGCATTATCCAGGGTGATATAGTCGTCGGCCTTGTACAGCTGATAGTCGGGCAGGGAGGTGCCCTTGATGTCCAGATCGGTGTCCACCCAAATGCCAACGCTCTGGCGGATTTTGTTGTCGAAATCGGAGCCCTCCTTCTCCAGATTCGTCGAGTTGGCCTCCCAGTAGAAGTCATAGCTGGACGAGCTGCCGTATTTCTCCTCCGGCACCAGGCTGATCTTGAAGTGGGCCTAGAATACAATTGAATTAGTTTTGTTTCTCTTTTTGAGGAGAGCAAGCTCCTCCTCCTCCTCCTCCTGTGACTCACAATCTTTCCCGACTCCAGGGGATTGCCTATATCGCACTTCAGTGTGTGATTGTTGGCCGGCGTGGGCGGGGAGCAGGTGATGGGCGTGTCCTTCTTCTCGCCCAGCTGCTGCAGCTTGCGGAACTGCAGATCCGGCGGAGTAAGCATATAGAAGGCAGCCTCAAAGGCATCCTCGTTGTTGTTTGAAATCAAAACCTCGATAACGAGGGGCTCCGGCGAGCCAAACAAATACTTGTCCACGGTTCTGATTTAAAAGAGAGAAAGATATAAAGCTTAGAAAGGGAACCTATTTTGGGTTTAGAACTAATTACTCACTTGACCTCCAGCTTGAGATCCGGCTCACAGATGTTGTCCGGGCCACAGTTCTTCTGTATGTTGATGGCATCCCTTAGCACTATCTCCCGATTCTGATCGATTATCGGCTCCAGGGTGCTCCTTCTGCGTCGCACCACCGGCTCCATGGGACGATTGCTGCGCAAATTATACCTGGCCTCCACCTCCAGCGGCGTCAGCTTGTCCTGCACCTTGTCCATCAGGTAAACCGTCTCATTGAGGCAATACTTTTGGCCATAATTCAGGCGGATGGTCTGATTCCGAATGTTCTTGCCCTCATCGCGAAGGAAGAACATGCGCGGATTGGGCAGCTTCTTGGCGTCCAGCAGCCAGGATACATCAAAGTCCAGCTGCTCGGGCAGATAGCGACCCGTGTAGCTCCAGCAGGTGGAGAGGAGCATGCAGGGCACCTGCTTGTGATCCCTTTGCAACTGACAGCTCCTGTCGTCCAAACTAATCAACTTGGAGTTGCTGGCAAAGTTCGTTTCCGCATTCACAGCGGCCACGGGCCGCGCCTTGAAGATGAACACCTGGTCGGAGGTGTAGGCGCCCACAGCCAAATCCGGATATGTATTGCCATCCATGTCAACGCCGCCGGACAGGGCAAAGCCAAAGGTGCGCGGATAGGGTGCACCCTCGACAATCTGCTCCGACTTGATCACCTGCGAGGGCTTCGCCAGTGGACCATTACGCGAGCCATGGAAGATGTAGACCACGCCTCTGCCCTCGGGCCCGTCATAGGGAGCGCCAACGGCAAAGTCACCATAGCCATCACCGTTCACATCACCCAGAGTGGTGAGGGCCAGGCCGAAGCGTCCCTTGCTGTGCAGACCGTCGCGGATATGCTCGATGCTCCAGCGCCTGTCCTCGGTCTGGCCACCCTGCAGCAGGATATACACACGTCCCACATCGTACTTGCCCTCGACATTGTCGGGATCGGTGTACATGGGTGCGCCAATGATCAGATCATCCAGGCCATCGCCATCCACATCGCTGGTGGCCAGGGAATAGCCAAAGTATTCGCCAATCTGACGGCCCGTAATATTGAAGATATTCGCCATGTTCCAGCTATTGACCACAATTCGGCCCACAAGATTGGCACCACGCGGCATGCCAATGGCCACATCCTCGCTCCGATCGCCATTGAAGTCACCGGTGATCATCGAGTAACCCAAATAGGAGTCATCATTAGCCGAGGAGCTCTCCGAGGTGGAGAAGACCTGATTCTCCGGCTTGGTAACATCATGGGAACTGGTCTGACCTGTGGATAGGGGGATTAACGGTTAGAACAACTCTCCTTGGTATCTCTCTCTTTGAGGTTTCTCAAGGCTTCTCGAGGTTTCTCGAGGATTCTTTTGGGTGAAACAAACGAATAAATGGGGTGAGTTTTTTGAAGCCACAGCTGCGGTCAAACAAATAGCAACTTCGGGGGAATGAGACTAAAAACTAGTATATTAAAATATATACATTTCCCCTGTGCAATTCCTTGGACCGCCGCTGCGACATGGAGCTTTATTCCTAAGGACATGCTGGACAATACGACAACGAGACGGTAAGATGGAATTCGTGGAACTCTAACTACCGGCCACAACAACGACAATTACCACAGAATACTACATAGTAGGCTACTTTTGTTTGGGTTACTTTGCCGATTGCGAAGGCACTACTACTACGGCTATACCATGCCACATGCACATATTACCAGCGGTTAGTTAGTACAGTTAACACCAGGATAAAGCTAAGGGTTAAGCAAGCACAAACATGCATATCAGCTTAAAATTAGACAAGGGCTAGGGGTCAGACTAAAGGATAAGAGTCAGGCAGAGAGACAGAGAGATAGAGTGGAGGAGGGAGAGATATACTTAGATAGAAATTAATTCAGTCTGTGAAGATATTTAGCTCTTAGCTCATTATTATATCATTTTTTTTATGATAATATATCAGAATTCTAATCCAGTTCCTGAAAACTGTATTTTAATTATAAAAATCAGCTTTAAATAGCTAAAAAGTAGAACTCTCAGTCAATAACACCTAAAATAATGGCACATTACAATTTTCCTACTGCTAACATAGCTCGAAATGATCAAATATGAGGATATTTAGCTCTTAGCTCATTATTATATCCTTTTTTTTATCATAATAGGAATGAATTCTGATCCATATTCTAAAAACCGGTATATTAATTATATATTGCAGCTTTAAATAGTTTAAAAGTAAAGCTCTCAGTAAGTAAGACCTCAAATAAAGGCACATTACAATTTTCCTACTGCTAACATAGCTCTAAATTAACAAAGGCCACCAAATCGAACTTTGTTTAAATAAAAATCAACTTTATAACACTTTTAAATCCTTCTCTGCCGTTCCGTGAGTCCTTCGTCTAAGCCAGCCCCTTAGATAAGTAGAGCAACCGCGATCAAATGAAAGAAAAAAAGCTATAGTTAATTCTTATAATTATGTACATACATATTTTTCTTTCATTTAATCTGACCCAAAAAATAAAAATAGGCTAGGATTTTGTGAAGCCGCTGGCAGAACCACAGATATTATTATTATTATTATTATATTTTGCGAAGCTATTAGGCAACCTCCTCCTGCGAAACAAATCTATAAAGTTTGCTTTATTATCGATGGGAGGGAGGTCAAGTACGTATCCTTTTTTTAATGATGGTTTGTTTGGATGATATATGTATATTTATGATCAGACACCGTTAATGGGAAACCCTCGCTTGAGTGGATATTATGTATGTATGTGTGTTGTTGGTGTGTTGGTGTGGGTTTAGGTACTTTTTTTTGTTGAGCTGCGTTAATGTTCGTAGGTACAGTTTCGGTTGATTTTTTTTTTGTTTTTTGAGGCAGGTGGCAAGTGGTGAAAAGCGTAGTTACTAGTCTTTGTATTTTGTTTTATTTATTTTTTGTATTTGTTTTCTGTTTTAATTATTATTACCTCCAGTGCCGAAGGGCTGATACAAAGGCGGCTTAAATGGAAACTCGGCATCGGGCGGTATTGAGTAGGTTTGTCCTTTTTATGGTTTTTATTTTTAGTAAATCAGGGTTTTTTTTTTGTAGGGGATTCGGTTTCGGTTTCAGGATTTTTTTTGTTTTTTTTTTGTGTGATCGAATGGTGCGGTTCGGATATTGGGAATCGGTACAGAATGCATATTTTGTTTTCAAATCGCATGCATTTTGTGCCGATACGAAAGGTTTTGGATTGAGAGTGTAGTGAGCCAGAGGTGGAACGAGGAGCAAAAAATATAAAGAGAAAGAGAGAACATCATTTGGATTAATCAGAAGAACATGACGCGTTATACGGTACAGGTACAGGTACGGTTAAAATTACGGTTACAGATTACAGAGTACAGATTACAGTTATAGTCGAAGATATCGTGTTTCAAATACGGTACAATAAATGCAGCTTACTTCAGTTTTTTTTTTTTCAGGGTTAAATGATATACATTACAAATAGGTTTTACAATAATTACGATTACGAATACGTTTTAAGGTTATACTGCTGTCGAGTTGTGTGTGTGTTTTTTTTTTTTTTAATTTAGTTTGAACGAGGTACCAAGACGGTACAATTTTGCTCACGGTACAATATTGTTAGCTTCCTGGGCAGCGGCGGTACAGCAAATACAGTGCGACACATGAATATTAGGCCAATTGGGGGGTTAAACAACTCGACAACACAATATATATATATATAAGATACGATATATACGGTACACTCTTTTGTTTTTTTAATTTATAAATTCTTATTATACAAAAATGTATTTGTAAAATTTGTTA
>JAEIIH010020967.1:0-14763 GCA_018904745.1 Drosophila orosa | reverse complement strand
ATCCATATTTCAACTGCTGTAAAAGCATTAAATCACTATCCCAACTATCCCAAAACCATTAATTTTAATCTTAATTTTCCCATTGATTAAAAAAAGGGAATCGCAATTAAAAGATGGTCACACGTCTCAGTCGCAGCCATTTTTCAAAATATGTGTTGAAATCGATAAACGATAATGCTAAGCGTTTTATGCATATTAACAGCTTCTGTCAGGTCTGCTTGTCTTTTATTATTTTTTCTTTCTTTCAACGCATGACCACGCAATCATAAAAGCATAACCAACAACGAAAATGCTTAAAGTTTCCGCTGTGTGTGCTGTTGTTGTTCGCATTGCCGGTCCCCCAAGAGAAAGATAAAGAAACAGAAACAGAGAGCGTGAGAGAGAGAGAGACGCGGAATAAAATGAAAAGTTTCACTTTCTTCGAGAGCAAATACGGCCGGCTGGGATTGACTCGTTGGATTTGGCCCAAACTCAAGCTCAATAACAAATACAACAGAAAAAACCCAAGCCGAAAGCGAATCGCCAGCCCCAAAAAAATATTGAATTGCCAAATCGGGAAGCGACCTTTTCCGGCGTCTGTTTAAGATCAGTGAAATTTTTTGTTCAATTAAACATTTCGCCATGAATATGCATTGCTGGGTTCTGCGCGAAGGAAATGCCGCATTCGTCTCGCGTCGCGTTCGTCGCCTAAGTCTTTTGTTTTGGTCGTGAAAATTTCACCATTCGCCAGCTGTGGCGGTGCTGCCGCTGAGGCTGCGTCTGGCAATTAGCAGACGCAGCAGCGACTTGGCCAAATTTGGTTAAGTGTAACATCAACTTCATTTCCAGAGCCAATTGAATTTATAAATAATTCATTCTAGCCGCCGCGCTCGCCAAGAGAGTTGCTGTTTGCCAGTTGCTGCTGCAGCTGGAACTGGCGGGAACGGGAACGGGAACGGAGACGACGGGCAACATTGTATTTGGGAAATGAAGACATAGACTGGAACGTGCTCTCTGCCTCATCCTCCCGCATCCATTGCGCCCTCCCCGCGCGCGGACTGGGTTTTCGTAGAAAGTCGCTGACACATTAAAGTGTTGCAATACGTTTCTCTGGCGACAGCTCGGCATCGTCTGCGATTGACAAATGTCTTCCTCGATGCGAGTTGACTTAATGCCCATTTGCACTGCACCGCACAGCATCGCACCGCTGCACCGCCGTCATATCCATTCAGTGGTGGCCACTGTCGCTGAATTTGTAGCCGTAGACACTCCTAAAAAGAAGATAGCCTAAGTTCCTAGTGCTCAAGCTTTTGAGATTATAAATCTGAGACTACGGAAATACATTCTAACTGTCAAGTCATTATAATTAAAGTACTGATTGACTAAGCTATTTTATTCTTTTGTAATGAGAGATTTTGAGATATTTGAAGGGTATATATAGCTAGAAAATCTCCCTTAATTTATAAAGACTCCGTTTATGATCTAATTAATGTTTTTAAACAACCTTTATTGATAAATTACATTTATTAGGCATAAATTATAATGAAAATCAATATGTAACTATTACATTTATGTAAATACTCGGTTTAAAGGTTTACTTTATAAAGTGTGATCTATACTTTTAAGTAAACTATATGAAATCGAGTCGTATACATTTTTTGATCTTTAAAAGTAGCGGAAACTGCCAGAATTTCACTTAGAATAATATATTTAAGCTTAATTTTATTTAGAACAAAATATCAAAGCCAACCAGTAGCTAGAACCACATCTCTGACTGCACCAGTGGCTAGCTCTCACGGCTGATTGGACATATTGATTTGTTTCGCCGACTTGGGACGCTGACAGCAGCATTTGCTCCAATTTCCCTGTGGCGGCTCCTTGGCTTCCAAGAAATATGACAATGTTAATGAATGATATTCGGTTTAATTGTCTCGCTGCACATGACAATCAAACACTAATGCCAAGGCAGCAGCGTTATTTATCTTTTGCCGAACAAAGCGAAAGTAATTCTGCTTTCCATTTCAGGCCAGGCAGGCATCGTCTTCTCTTGCGGTCTGACCTGATTTGATTTTCAACACAAATTAGTTCGCAGAGTGCCGCCATTTGTTTCGCACCCAAGTTGCGGTCTCATCCTCGGATAACTCACTTTCTTCACATAATTGCCATGGTCTGGGGTTGCCCTGAAGCACTTGATTGAAGTACTTGTCTAAATCGGTGAAAAGGGAGTTATTATTGCGACCAAAGGAATTCCACACAGTCATTGATATAAAAAATTGACTCGAGTACATGATTATCAAGACATTTTGAAAGTTTCTTTGATTTCTTATTCAATTTTAAAGTAAGTTCTGCTGAGAGGGATTTTGAGAAGAATTCATTTTTTAATTGGTTCACAGAATCTGCAAATATAAGTCTACTTTTACACCTGCTTACCATGTACATAATATCATTTTATGTCGAAAAACTTTCTTATAATAAAATATACAAATTAAATGATACCTCCTTTATATGCTTTGCATAAAACCAAGCCCAGTTCGGCGGAAATTTCTGGATAAATATTATGAAATAGGTTTGACCTTGCATTACGTATGCTAATCGGGGCGGGAATTTTCCCCCGAAACTCACTGATGGCCAGAGATCGCCGTTACCTAATCGTTGAGCTCACATTTCTGGCACACATCCGCCAGCAAAACAGCCCACAAGGGAGTCGAGTCGAGTCGGAGTCGATCACTTTCTTTTCTCTTGGACTCTCGCGGCGAGTGATTCACCCGCGATCGATACCACATACATATAGGTGTGCGCCATATGTGATGGGCCATAACTGAACACCGAATGCATATCAATTTTCGGCCAACCAGTTTGCCACAGAGAGCAGAGACCAGAGACCCTCGATGAAGACGCACCGAGAGACCCTATTTGGAAGCAGACCAAAACCAAAAACCAAAGTGAACTAAACTCGGGGGGACTGCGCCAGCAATTGTGCAACCGAAAAGGAAAGTTGAAAGCCCTTGGAAATGCCTTGGCTTTTCCAGCTCGCCGCAATTTACTTTTACTTGGGTAACCCATTTCGCTTTTGATTGCTCTTTGCATTTCACTTTGCCGGCTGCCAGTAACCGTTGTGTTGTCCGGTGACCAGTTGTCCGTCCTCCGTCGTCGCTCGTCCGTTGTCCATTATCCATGGCCAGCTGGCCAGCTGCCGGTTGCCGGTGAGCCACTCGTCTGGAGTGGGGCATCCCGTGCGGTGCGAGACGGTGATCTGCAGTGGTCGGCGGCCAGTCTGGCTTGCCGGTGCAACTGCACGGTGAGAAATGGGGGATTTTATAAGCTGGAGAGCCTAATGAAGACTTCTTAGTGAAAATATATAAGCCCCTATATATCTGTAAATATAAAATATTTTATTGATTTATTTTATTTAGATTCGAATTTAGAATTAGATTGGATTTAGAATGATAAAACTTATAGATTTCAGTCGGGGTTTTCTTTAAACATTAATGCTACACTATTTTTTGGTTTGTTCATATCTCTTCTTTTATCAGAAAATAAAGAATAAAATCTTTTGCTGTGTAATATTTTTTTTGTATATACAAAAATGAAGCATTAAATCTTTTGCTGTGTAATGACGGCCATGCAATTGCGGCCATTCTCTCTCTCTCTCTCTGCTGCAGTCTGGAGGTGGCATGCAAATGCACATCGATCATCTTTATGACTTGTGATTGTCCAGTTGGCTTCGCGTGAAAGTAAAATTTGATTTTCTACCGGCTGCCAGCAGTGGAGTCTCTGGCAATTTGCTTAACTGAGTGAGAGCCGCCTGGTCTAAGCAGGCTATCCCGTCTTCCCAGTGGTTCACAAGCCACAAGAGACATGATCTAGACATGTACTCTCTTAATTTAATATTTTTCCTTAAAGATATAATTAGTAATATTAGAAATGAACCTTTTAATTTAATTTTAAGTCCCAAAAGACAACTCTTATAATACATTCTACATTAATATTCCCATCTCACCCATTACAGAGCCAAGTCATCTGGAGTCTCCTCCTCATCGTAGTGGTAGCTCTGCCGGCCGCCCTCGCAGGATTCGGCTTCGACTCGGCCAACTCCTGCAGTCCCAATGGCAAAATGTCGCGTCGGGGTCGCGCCCAAATGTTGGCAGCGATTCCCTGCGACCTGGGCAAGCAGGCCTTCTGTCATCTGCCCGGAACTGCCTATCCATGGCATGCTGTCCGGCGGTTTGTGCATGAAAATCAGGGCCTGATGAAGCGCATGTACGGCGATGTGCGACACATCTCCATCCTGCGAGACGAAATCCAGAACAACGAGGTGGACGCGGATGACATAGAGGAGACGGCCGAGCGGTACAGCAAGGATGCCGGTCGACGGAGTGCCAAGTACCTGATGAGGGGCAGGGATCGGGATCGCGATCGCGATGATTTCGGAAGCTTCAAGAACAACGATGTTCTGATGGAACCACATTTTCGACCGGTTTCCACCAGCACGACGAGCACCACAAAGGCTACGACAACAACTGCATCGCCTACAACGAGTAGTAGCACCACCGAAAGGAGCACCAGTGAGGTGGCTTCCCCCACGCCTGGAAATGTGACCATTTCGGAAGCCACATCGTCTACTACAGCGGCTCCAGCTTCACCCAAAGAACCTGCACTAGTGGCGGACATTGTGGAGATTCAGCCCAGTCCAGAGTCGAATAGCGTCTACGAAGTAGTGTCATCTGCAGTTCCATCGACCACCACTGGAACACCTGCAACTCCAGCTGGGGAAAATATTCAAATCATCGATTCCCCGCAGCTGGGATTGCGGAACCTCAGCGGAGAGGCTCAGCCTGCCCAGGAATCACTCACTGCCACCACTTTGAGGCCACACACATTGCTGCCCAAGAGCTCTGCCGTCTCTCCTAGTAAAAAGAGGAAACCTGCGGAGACCACCACAGCTGCTCCTCCCAGGAACCCAAGCTCCACCTCAGCTCCAAGCACGACAACAGCCACGTTGCTGATACGCCGCAACATGACCAAGTCTTCGTTAGCATCCTCGGCTTCCGTGACGACACCCGTGAGCTTTGCCTCGCTCTTCTCCGGCACCTCTGGCGGAACCTTCAGTCCGGAGAGGCTGCGGAGACCGCTGACCACCAGCAGCACCACAGTGCCAGCTCCAGCTGCTGTGCCACCCCAGACGGGCACCAAGTCGGGTTTGCTGAGGGAGGGACAACTGTTCCAGGATGCCATGAAGCAGGAGCCCGTTGCTGTGGCCAGCAACCTGCGGGGAGTGTAAGTTTGGACCCTTTCTTCTATTAAATAATATTAATAATAATAACTTTCCCTCTTTTGCAGAAACGCCTGTCCTGTTAAAGATGAGGTGGTGGCCCCCTTTTGGGCCAACAACACCCGCGGCGAGGTGCTGGCCCTGCTCAACCTGTACCCCTTCGAGCAGTATGTCCATTGGGAGAAGTGCACCCACGAGTTCAAGCAGATGTTCTGCCGCGATGGCTGCAGGTGTGAACAGCAGTATCGCCTGCATCGGCTGCTGGCCTACGATCCGCACAACGAGTGCCGTGGCATCTTCTCTGATTGGTTCCGTTTTCCGTCCAGCTGTATTTGTAAGTGCTACAACATCCCCATGGAGTTCCGGGCCACCTCCCGCAGTCCACGCTCCGACAGCAGCTTTGACAATCCACCTCCCAAGTCGGATCCCATCGAAGCGGCCGAGGCGGAGGTCCAGAGAGCAATTTACGAACACGCCACGGATGAATGGTACCGTCCACGCGATGACTTCGACTTCTTAGAGGGTTAATCTGGAAAGGTTGTCCTTTAAGAAGATCAATTGTACAGTAGATGTAGATTTTATAGACTTAGCATATCCCAAACAACTCCAAAATATTATAAATTCTCCAATTCTTAAACGATAAGCTTACCACTTAAAAGCGGCATTGTGTTAATGTAAATATAGGCCAACATAATGCCCGGTTTAGCACAAAACTTGAAGAGCGAATGTACCTTGAAATACTTGCGAACGCACCACGGCCCCCCTGTGGGCTGTGTCCAATGGTATTTACTAGAGTTAAGTTACTTATTTATTCACATTATTTAGCCGTAAGAATAACCATAATTGTGGCCATAACATCAACTTTACCCAAAATCCATAACCAGAGCAAAGAGCCAAGGCGTTTTTGGAAAAATATTTATTGTACGCAATCAAATATATTTTTATATATATAAGTATGTAGTCTGTATATTTAGAATGCTTACGTTTTGTATAAAATAGACTTTATTTGTATTTAATACGTTGATATATATATTAACTGTTTTAACTCTCTTTAAGGCGCAGAAGGGTACGTTGATAAATTAGATTTATAAATTGTATTTACGTGTAGAAGAGCGTTGCTTTTTCTTGTATTTGTTATGCAATTTGAAGAAGGCATTTCCATGCATTTCATTTTCAGTTTAACCGTTTACCACTTAAGGCTAGTGATAGCTCCTTTTTTGTCAATCACTTAATTAAATAAAAGATTTTAATGTTGCTCAACAGGCCGCCGAGTTCTGATTTTCAGTCTCGGCCACAAGTAGTGGTAAGTAAAGCTTGATTTTGAAGAGTTTCACATAATTTAATTAATTAATTGGATTAGTCGAAACTATTTGATATGCACAGTTGAACAGTTGAACAGTTTGAGGGGGATTCTAGGTGCATAAAAAGGCATATGTAGATTTTATGTACTTACAAATACATAATAATAAATTGCATACAAAACAGACTTTTGGCTTAGCATGTCACCTTAGACGTTAGACGGAAATCTAGCTCCAGACGAAGTCGATATATAAATAAGATATATAAATTGCATCGTACATCCACCTTGATTTGTGAGAGAAACACTACAACTACAGACATAAATTAGGTGACACGAGACAGAGACATGAAACAGGTAGAAATACCGCGCGAATACTCTGTGTTGAACGAAACGAAACGAAACGAATCGAATACGTACGAGCTCGATACTATTGATGCGCTTTGAAGAATACTAGGCGTGAGTGTCGCGCTAAATAACTATAACTAGGTAGCCCAAGAAGAAGCTCATGACGACACCGGCACCCAGAGCAGTTTGTCCTGCTCCTTGTCGACGGCATCCTTGATCTGGGTGCACATGTGCTTGATGCTGACGCCGGGTATGACGGCTGTAAGAGATCATACAAGATTAGAGATTGAATGGAGAGAGGTTTGCATATCTCACCTGATATGTACTGCTTGTAGTCCGTTTCCAGCTTCATGGCCCGCTCGTACATTTCCTTGGCCGCCTTGGCCGAGATTTTGTCGGTGCCAAAGTCGCGAATGTCGCGGATTTGCTTGGCCGACTTGAAGCGCAACAGCAGGACAATCGGATAGATTTGCAGGCGCTGCAGTCGCTCTACGGCGGATATGGAAACATCCAGGATGCAGTGGCGTCGATCCTGCAAAAAGATTTAAGTCAGTTTATTGGCTTTATTAAACTCTAATGGAAATACATACGTTCTTGCAGGCATTGCCAATAGCCTCCACCGTGGTGCACTCGAACTTGTTGCCCCGCCGGCGATAGTCCACAAAAATATTCTCCTTCAGGCCCTCCTCCATGGCCTCCTGTGAGCAGTCCATGGCCGTCACCTCGCACAACTTAAACAGGTTGGAGAAGTCGATAACCAAGCGATCCATCAGGCACTCGGAAAGCGGTCCAATGATGAGCACGGGCCTGCGAACGGGCGCTGTAAGAGAATAATTACATTTCTGATACAAAGCATGTGTAGAGTGTAAACTTACAGTCCAGCAGCTCCACACGCTGGTAGCTCAGCGCACCGCCATCATCGTTGAGCAGGCCTAAGTCTGGAAAGAAGCTGAGCTGCGTATTGCTGAAGCTGGCAATCTCCGTGGAGTCCCGGGACGAGCTGCGCTGGTTTTTTTTGCGACGAAAAAACGATCGCCGGGCCGAGGTGCTGCCGCGTCTGGCGGTACCCGTATCACAGTCCACCACCTCACCGGATCGTAGTTCCTCCTCCACTCTAAATAAAGTTAAGTCAATTAATAAGAGAAATAACAACTTGGCAGCCCTTTAGCTTACTTCATTTGACTTGGTATAATGCCGCACTCCTTACGATGCCCCATGGCGTCCAGTTTCCAGGCGCGCCACAGGCCAAAGGTGCCATTAAAAACCGTATTGTCCACGTACAGCACTTCGTCCTTGACAAAACGCAAGTCGTCCTCGTTCAGCTCACCAATGCGATCAAACCCCACGCGTATATAGAACGAATCCCCAGGCTCATCTTTGATTTGCTTCAGAGCTGCTCCAGGAAGAGACTAGGTTACTTTTTTAATCCAAAACTTGTACCTATATTTACTCACTGTGCAGTTTATTCTGCACCAGCATGGTGACCGTGTCCGTTAGCTTGGAGATCTCATTGGCTGCCTGCTCGGCGGTGACTGCGCTCAGATCCACACCATTGTATTCCAGTATCTGGTCTCCTTTGCGTATTCCTGCATGATCCGAGGGCGACCCGGGTGCCACGTCGTGCACATAGATGCCCACCTTGTTGCCCCCGAACAGCTTGATGCCCAAGTTCTTAGACTTGTCCATGTGCAGAGTCACATACCTAAGAGCTAAAGAAGTAAATAATATAATTAATATAATAATATATAAAAGATTTTGAAAAGGGATATTGGTTAGTAGGAAACAATCATTGGAAAGGCAGCCTAAACACAAGAAAAATATTAATAAGATGCGTAACGCAGCGCTTTTTCGCTTTAAAATCAGTTAAAATGACCTAATAATATCAAAATATATTTCCGAAGTGATACGATGTGTGAAATTGTCATAAAATCAGTTAAAAATTACCTCATAATACTGATTTATATTTGCTAAAGTGATATTTTGTGTGCAATCGTCAAGAAATCAGTTTAAAATAACCTAATAATACTAAAATCTATTTGACGAATTGATATTTTGTGTGAAATTGTCATAAAATCAGTTATAAATTACCTCATAATACCGAAATCTCTTTGCCGAAGTGATTTTTTGTGTGTAATCGTCAAAACTATCGAATTATACCTAAATCAATTTGCTAAAGTGATATTTTGTAGTTTAAACGGGAATTTAAAATCAATTTCGGGGTTAAAACGTGAGTAAACTTAACTTAACACCACTTCTTGTTGAAGAAAGTGCCTTTATCTTACAGTTTTCGATTTTATTTATGCCTTTAAGTAAAGGCTACGACTTGTTTAGGCAGCAAACCCGAGTTTCTTTGTCTAAGCAACAGACCCCGCAATATATACCTTACTCGGCGTGGTTGGGAGTGTGGTTAGTAGTGGGTGGAGAGAAGAGTGGAGTTGAGTGGTGTGGTAACTACGTACTCTCTGACGGCACGGAGGTGGGCGGCGGCGGCAGGGCCGGCTTGGGCTCCTCATCGTATACCGTCGACGTGGCCGAGGCAGTCGTTGTGGTGGTGGTGGCCGCCGACGAGGGCATGTCCTGGCTGCTGCTGATATCCGACTGGTTCTCCAAACTGTCGGCGAAGCTCTGATCCTTGATGGACTGATGGGAGAGCGGAGCCCTTGAGCCAGAGCGCGTCGACTGGGGCGGCTGCAGGGGCTGCAGTGGCAGCGGGAACAGGGAGTTGCGAGCCGGCGGACGCGGCGAATTTCGTGGCGTTGGCGAGCCAGAGTGATTGATGGGAGATTCTGGTTCTAGATTGTGCGCTCCCTCGTACTCCATCGAAGGGAACTCTGGAAATAATTAAGAGATGAGATTAGCTGTGAAAAGGAAGCAGGGTATTACAGGGACTCACTCTCTGGATTGTACTGCACTAGCATTGTAAAGGAATCGCCGCACTGGCGCAGCACATTGGCCGCTATCTCCTGCGTGGCCGCTCGCATGTTGATGCCGCACACTTCCAAGAGTTGATCGCCCACCTGGAGACCGGCACGCATCGCTGTGCTCTTGTCGGCAACGGTGGACACGAAGATGCCTCCGCCGTTGTTGTTGCACTGAATGGTGATGCCTAGCGACTTGTCGCGCTTGTCGATGGTGACTCTTCTAAGGTCTCCGGGGCACAGAAAATCCGCGGGCACATTGGAGTTGCGTTTCCCACTCCCCCCGCCGCCGTGGCTGAGGACCTCCACGTGAACCTGCGGCATGGGCGATCCCCGACCGCTGCCTCCGCCTCCTCCGCCACCGCCTCCTACCATTCCCACTCCCGATCCAGTTCCACCGTTTCCGCCAACCATATTAGTGCCAAAGCTGTTGTGGATGCTGGAACTCATCAGGGAGATGGGTGCACGGTCGGAGGAGGAGGCAGACATGGAGCCACCGCTGGGCGGCGCCGTGCTGGTCACATAGTGATGGTCAATGCTGCCCGAGCTGTTCTTCACCATGCTGCTGCTCTTGCTGGCCACACTGGGATTGGAGGGTATCCTCAGCCGCTGGTTGTCCTTCTTGCGGGGAAAGGTGCCGCCCTCGTAGATGACGCCACCTACTCCGGAGACCGGAGTGCCGGCCACGCCCATGTAGGGATAGGGTCCGTGGCTGTAGTCCAGGTACGGCGCATGCGGGTGCGGATGGGGATGCGGCAGCTGGTTGGTTTGCTGCACATGGTGGTGGGGATGATAGCCGTCCAGGTCAGTAGGTATTCCCACGCTGTCGTGCGGCGGCTGTTGGGCCGGCAGCTGCTGCATCTGTTGCATCTGCTGCTGCTGCACTTGCTGTGGCGGCGGCGAGGGCAGAGTCAGGGGACTGGATCGCCTGTTGTTCCTTACGCCGGGCCCGAAGCTGGGAAAGAGCTGCGTGTGCCGGTTGCCCGGTAGATGGGAGGACTGAAGGAAGCCGCCGTAGCCGCCGTGAATCCCGGAACCGATGCTCTCGCTATCGCTCGGATATTTGGGTACATGTCTCACCGCCTGCGGCATGGGTACATGGCGCCTGGCGTACACCCCGTACTCGCTGATCGGACTCTTTGCAGACAGGATCGACTCAATGGAGTTCTGTGACTTCAGGGACACCACATCCGCATGCTGACCCCCGGGCAGCGGGTTACTGCCTCTGGGCGGATTCAGGGGCATGAACACGGCATTGGGATTGGATCCAGAGCTGGACTTAGGCAGTGGTGGCGGATGAAAGACGTCAAAGACTTGCTGCTTGCGCACCGGAAACTCACCAGCCGCCGGACCCGTAACTCCACCCAAGCCTGTCGATCCGCCCAAGCCAGTGGAGGCCGTGGAGGCGTTCATCACCTGCTGCTGCGCCTGCTGACCACTGGTCTTCGGCTGGTAGAAGTCGCCGCTGGGCGTTATGTTCAGCGAGAGGCGATGATTGCTGTGCGGCCGGGTGCCGTAGCGTTCCTGCGACGGCATCTTTACCCGGGCATTGGCGCCCATCAAAGGCGCAGCCCGCTGCAGGGGCTTCTGTGGACTTGGCTCCTCGGGACTCATGACGCCGCCGTAGAGCGAGTGCCGTGGGTGCGTGGGATAACCGACCATGGGCATGCCGCCAGAAGAACCGGGCGGAAACAGCACTGAGGCGCCCGAGCTTACCGGATTGGAGTTGCGATTGGGATGCGCCTTGATGGCACTCCCATTGGCGCCCCGAATGTGCGCCAAGGGCTTTGACATCTGCGGCGGCAGGGGCGGTGGCAGCTGCTCCTGCATCAGCACCGGCGGCGTATGCTTCTCGGGAACGCCCACATCGCTCACCAACTCGTCGTCCTTGTCCACGTTGATGGGTCCCGCCGTGAAGAGGGACATGAGGGCGCGCTTCTTCTCGTTGCCGCGCATGGTGCCAGTGGGATTGTCGTGCGAGATGTTGGTGCGCGGCCAGGTGCCCATGCTCTTGGAGGCCTCCTTCTCCTTCTTGGTGCGCTTCTTGCGGTTGAACAGGTTCTCCTTGCTCTTCTCCGAGCTGTTCTCGCTCAGCACCGAGTCCAGGGCGGCGATGGCGTCGTCGTGCTCCTGCTCGAAGTTGTCCTCCGGCGTGCCCGGCTTGTTGAACTTTAGTTTGCGGAAAAAGAACTCGGCGAACTTGGACGGATGCTTGGTAGCGCTGCTGGCCCCACTTCCTCCTCCACCTCCACCACCACCGCCGCTGCTCGACACGTGCTGCATGGAGTCAATGGAGTCGGTCTGTGCCGACGAGGTGGTCATGCCCGGCGGCAGCTGATCCTGCACATACTTCAAAGCGAAAAGGTTGAGGCCATCGCTGCGCGGATCGTTGAGCAGCTGCATCACCTCCTCGATGGACTGCACCGAGTCCATGGACTTGTTGTTGATGCTCAGCACGCGATCGCCAACGTCCAACTCCGGCTCGTAGAAGGCCAGCGAGTTCTGCTCGATTTTGGCAATGAACACGCCCATGTCCAGCTGCAGGCCGTGCGGGCAGTCGCGATCCCTGGTCTTCAGCTGGACGGAGTAGGCGTGCCGCTTGCTGTGGCGCGTGCGGGAGACGAGGAGCAGCGAGCGCGGCGCACAGGCGCGTATCTCGTCGAGGACCATCCGCTTGGACAGTGACTGGCAGTCCAGATTGTTCACCTTGCAGATCACATCGTTGATCTTGAGCTTTCCGCAGGCGGGCGAGCTGCTGGTCACCCCGCAGACCAGCTTCCGCTTGTTGCTGTCATCCAGGATGATGCCCAGGTCGGAGGTGTGCTCGTAGCCGCACAGCTCAACCTCCAGGAGATCCTCGCCCTCGTAGCTGCTCAGGCGGAAGCTGCGCCGCGAGCCAGAGGCACTGCTGTCCAGATTGTGGCGCTCCTGCTGCTCCATTTGCTCCTTCAGCAGATCGATCTTCTTCTGGGCCTCGTCCTTCTGCTTCTTGATCTTCTCGCTGTCCCGGATGGCCATCAGCGAGTCCGAGATGGCCTTGTCGCGCTCGTGCCGCATCTTGTCGCAGAGCGTCTTCACCGAGTCGCGCTCCTGCACTATTTTCTCGCGCTGCGAGATGGCCCAGTCCCGCACGCGCTTCGCCTCCTCGGCGTCCTGGCTGGACCGCTCCACCTCGGATAAAGCCTTCTCGAGGCTCTTGCGCAGCTTCTCTAGCTCCTTGCTGTTCTCTAGCTCCTTGCCGCTGGGGAACTCTTTCGACCAAGAACTCTCGCGCGACTTGAGGAGGTCTCGCTTCTTTAGCTCCGCGTTGGCCAGCTGCAGAGCCTTGATCTCGCCCCTGGCCAGCTGTTCGTCCTTCTTGAGGCGCTCGATCTCCTTGTTGGCCAGCACCAGGTCGTCGGACATCTTCTGGTGCTCCTGCAGCACATTGTCCTTCTCGGATAGCAACTGATTCAACTCCTCGGTGAGCGAGACCACATTCTTGGTCTCCTTGGACAGCAAAACCTTCAGCGTCTGATTCTCGTCGCCCCTCTCGCGGTAGTAGTTGCGATCCTTCTCCAGCTCAATGTACGACTTCTTGTACTTCTCCCGCTCCACGGCGGCCATGGTGCGCTCCTTCTTCAGCTCGGCCATCTTCTCGCTGCAGCTGCCATCGCAGCCCTGCGTCTTGCCAAAGTAGTAGGGATTGCCACTGCCCACGGGCGCCGCCTGGCTATTGCCATTCTGGCTCTGCTGGTTCTGCTGCTGCGTCTCCAGGAGCAGCCGCTTCAGCCGGGCGCTCTCCTCAACGATGTCCGTGAACTTGTTGCGATCGGCCATGTAGTGTTCCTGGTAGAGACTCAGCTCACTGGACAGCTCATCGCAGCGCCGCTTCGAGTTTGCATGCTGGTGGCGCAACGTGGCCAGCTCGTGGAGAGCGGCCTTGTACTGCGACTGCAGTGAGTCGTACTTGGTCCCGTTTCCACCAGAAACGCCGGGCACACCCACTCCGCTATTGACGCCCTTCGAGGGACCATTGTTGTTGGCCATATTGGCGGCAGTGGTGCTGCCACTGGAGTTGGACGGCGGCCGGAGGGTGTTGTCGTAGCCCACATACTCCGAGCTCTCTTCTGAAATGGAAACTTAGGGAATCAAATGGAGACTCTACTTGGAATAGGACAAAGACTCACCCTCCTGACTGCTCGTGCTGGTCAGGGAAAGATCTCCCGATGCCATCTTTGCCATCACAGCATCTTCAGACACTGCGCAACATTAAGGTAAGCTGTGAGGGAATACAACTATTATTTCTCTTTGCCTTTCTATAGTTCGTCAGACCTGACTTTAATTCAATTTCCATAATTTATCAGAGCAAACTGATAAAACTGTTTATTCAAGAAACACTATCAGCTTACACACATTGCAGTTGGCTGCTGACTGTAGTGAGTAATCAAGATACTAGACAAGGAGACCTTTTGTAAAGATAATAATGCTTTGAAAGGTATGGACTTTGAAAGACAATTGTAAGTAGATCTTTAGTTGCGAAACTCTGGCATTAAACCTATGGGTGAAAGTTTTCAATACCTTGGTTTATAAATTACTAGAATCAGGGTGAGACTTCCAAATTTCATAATTATAGCTCTCATGGTTACCAAGTTATGGGCATTAATGGGGTCATGTCTAGATACAATCGTCTGCTGATTTCTTGTCTGTGTTGTCATAAAAACGTTTTGAATTTTATTTATTATTAAAACGCTTAATTTGGTTAGTGAAATTTTAAAGAGGAAAAATTAAAAACCATTCTAATTTGTTAGTTTAACAATTAATCTAATGATTTTTATATTGATAACGTTTTTTCTTGGGCGATTATTTAAAATTGGCAAAGGTCGCCAAGTGAAACCGCTGTTAACCAGATAAAGGTAGAAAAAGGTATAAAATGTACTTAATGCATGATCATCTATACTACAACTACT
>JAEIIH010020961.1:0-14156 GCA_018904745.1 Drosophila orosa | reverse complement strand
GGAGATACAGACTAAGTTCATTGCCTCCATTAACCCACAAAATAAATTGTTTTAGAATTAAGAAAACGGTTTCCTTGTTATAAATGATATTGCATTTATAAATATTTATCCACAATTTATAAAAATAAGTAATTTCCCACAATTTCTGTTGGTTTATCTAGTCATTATTGCTTCTGAATATTTATCTTTAATTTACTAAAGATTTAAGATGTTTGTATAAAGGTTTTATGAAAAAACAAAAGGTATTTAACTCGAAACCAATTATGAAGAGAAATAAACTAAGTTCTTTGCCAAAACTGAGCTACAAAATAAATAATTTTAGAATTAAAGAGTTAAGAAAAGGGTTTCTTATTAAAAATGCGATTGCATTTAGAACTATTTATCCCCAATTTATAAAAATAAGTTATTTTCCAGTAATATATCCCATAATTTCTGTTGGTTTTTCCAAATCTATTGCAAGGAGATACCAACTAAGTATGAAAGAGTTAAGAAAATGGGTTCCTTATTAAAAATACGATTACATTTATAACTATTTATCCCCAATTTATAAAAAGAAGTAATTTCCCAGTTTTTCCAGGCATTGCTGCTGCTTCCTACAGAGGAAATGCTCGGCAAAGGCCAAGCCGCAGAATGGGGTCAGAAGAGGCAATGATTCTTCTGGTTTCTGTCCAGTCCAAAGGGGCAAAGGAAAAAAACCCAGTAAAAGAAAATTATTTTCAATTTACATTTCAAGCAGAAGGGCTTCATGGAATGAGGTGGAGGGGAGTGGCGAGGGAGGGTAGAGCAGGGGCTATTTTGGCCATCATGGTTTATGGCTGTAGTTGTTGGTTTTATGGTTGTTGTTGTTGCTGCTTTTGGACTAATGTAATAGTTTCTTTTGCTATTGCAGCAGCTGTTGTTTTCATTGTTGTTTTTGTTGCTGCAACTGCGCGGCATTGAAGCATATTATTGTTGTTGTTGGGCAAGCGAACGGAAACGGCCAGAGAGTAAGAGAGCACAAGAGCAGCTTGAAGAGTCGCCTCATTGGAGTTAAGAGAGAGCACAACTTCCTCCCTTTGCTTTGGAAGTCATGTGGAAGTGGATTCCATATTTGGTAATGGTTCTATGCTTGGCTTAAACGTTTTTCTGCTTGGCTTAAACGTTTTTCTGTTGGATCTTGAAAGTTAAACTGAGCTTGGCCAAAAACGTATTAACTTAAACTGGCTGAAATTGTTTTAATGATGTAAAATAACCTAATTTATGGTATGAATGAAGAATGTTTAAGTGAAAAGATGCTTATGCCGTGAAAATATGAGAAACGGGAAGAGCACTATTTCCAGGACTCGATGGGAAGGTGTCCCGAAAAGAGAGCTCCTACTGGAAGCCAATTGTTAAGTGTTCCAAGGTGAGCACTATCCGTGAACACTTTCCAAAAGTTTTCCAGTATGATAGCTCTTTTTCCCCCAACAGAGACTTTCCAATAAAGTCCCAGAAAGAAACCTCTTCCCAAAAAAAACTTGATAATTTAAAATGTAATGTTTTAATCTAAATAAAAAACTGCCCTCAATTAAAACGCACTTGTATAATTTGTTATACAACATCAGCAAAATATATATTTACTTTATATAGTATATATAATGTATTTACTCTCATTTATGCAAATTAGATTTGTTTCTCTGGTTTAGTTGTGTCTTTCACATAGTTTCTTCTCCCCTGCCATTGAATTCATAGATAATACCGGTATTAGTTCGCTTGAGTTTAGTTTCAGAATAGGCCATGTTGGAGTTAAACACAAAAAGTTAGTATTACCATATATATTATAATCTTTATACAAAAAACATAAATTAAGTGTAGAATTATAATGTCTCGGTTGCCCTTTTTCTTTAGCTATCATGATTAGGTCTCAGATCACAGGAGCAGGGAGTTCTGGTTTCTTGGGTTTTCTTTTCTGGAGGGTTGGGAAGCGGCTTGAACTAGAGAGGAGAACCGGAGAAATTGTGCTACGAGTCCAAAATAAAGTTCTATTCTAAGTTACCTTGATTGCCCCTGGCCCCCATGATACTTTGCCGGACTCAGATCTGCAGAATACGCTTCACATCGACGGTGGGAAACGAGGCGAACTCGCCGTGGGCGGCGCGATGAGGCTTGCGCTGTAGGTACTCCGTCAGGATGTCGGAGGCCAACTGTGAGGCCTTAGTGCTGATCTCCCCCTTGGCCGGCTGTGGCTGGTGGCGACGCTGCAGGGCCACAGTGTTGAGGCCGCCAGCACACGCCGAGTCTTGAGATCGAACCTGCAGCAGGGACAGCACCCAGGCATGCTTCATCCTCGTCAGCTCGGACTCCAGGGCGCTAATGCGTTGATCCTGCGGCTGGGGCACAAACAGGGGATCGAACTGCGACAGCTTGGCGCGCATATCCTGGGCCTGCAGGCGCAGACGCTCGTTGCGCTCCTGGTTGAAGGCGTGCTTTAGGAGTTGCACCTCCTCCGCCACGACGGGGGCAGTGCCGGCGGGCGCCGTATAGCTGGTATTGGTGCTGCCCTGTGCTCCGGTTGCTGAGCCAGCGGCAGACAGGTTGTGCGGGGAGTGGGTATCCGAGACGGACTGATTCTTGCCAGTGCTCGTGTTGAGCTTCAGCTTGTCGCGCAGATCGCTCTTCTCGCTCTCCAACGCATCGATGTCGCTCTGCAGGTGGTCCATGGTCTCCTCGAACTCCTTCTCCTTGAGCTGCAGCTGCTCGCGCGTCTCCTCGTACTGCTGCTTCCACTTGTCCGCCGCGTGCTCGTACTCGCTCTGCAGCACGCTCAGCTTCTTCTCGGCGAGATCCTTGCGTATCTGCATCTCGCTCAGCTCGTTCTGCTTCATCTTGGCGGCCAGCTTCAGTTGCTTGATATCTGCCTCGCGATTCTCCAGCGTGGCGGCCAGCACATTCTTCTGCTCCAGCTGCTTCTTGATCAGCTGAGCACGCTGTGTAATGGGCGTACTCTGGGCGCCGGAACGCTGTTGTCCTGCGGCGGTATTAACCGTCGACATGATCTCATACTCCTTGTCCAGCAGATGCTGGGCAATGTGCTGCAGGTCCGAGTTCGCCTGTGCCAGCAGGGTCTTAAAGTTCTGCGTGGGTCCGCGGTCATCCTGCTCGTAGATTCGCTCGCAGGCGGCGGACAGCAGGGACCAGTACTTGTCCTGCGGCAGTGTATGCTCCGCCGCATTATCGCTCTCAATGGTGGCCACAATGGCGGCCAGCGACTGACGGGTGGCCTGATGCATGGCCGACATGATGCGGCTAATGTTCTGGGCCAAAGCACGCATCGCCTCCACCTTGTGCTCCGAGAGACCGCTCTTGACCACATGCTGATCGCTGGGCAGGCGACGCTTGATCAGCTTCACCTGCTGGCGCACACTCTCCATGTTCTCGTTGAGGAACTGGATAAGCAGCACCGAATCGCTGGTGGCGCCTGCCTCCTGAATGATGGCCTTGGCAATGGCCGTGTCGCTGAGAATACTCTCACAGGCAGCTCCCAGCGAAGCCACACAGTCACGGATCATCTGGATCTCGTTCAGGAGCTGTTCGCCGGCCAGAAGCACCGAGTTCATGGCATTGAAGAAGGCCACACACTTCTCAATGTTATCGGTGGTGCTGTTCTCGTCCAGCTGGTTGGACTTGAGCAGCTCGATAATTCCATCGACTATCTTCTCCTGGGCCACCATTTCGGGCAGCGAGCTTCCAGCTCTTAACAACGTGTCAGGTTGGCAGCTGTTCAAACCGTAGAGGATTTGGTGCAAAGCGCACTGCAAACTGTGCACGTAGTGCAGGAGGCGGCACTTGAAGGCATACTGCTGGACGGCATGACCCTGCGTTACCGCCTCCCTGGTGACCGTTTCCACGGCTGGGAAGCGTTCCCTTGTCTGCGACACCACAATGCCGCACTTGAAGACAATGCGCGAGATGAGCAGCACCACCAGAATCGAGTCGTGGTCGCCGCCGCGACTCATGAACGACTCCGGCATGAAGGCCGTTAGCATTTGGACATGTTCGTTGGCCTGGCTCAGCTCAATCTGCCGCAACTGTACGTCAATGGCGCGAGTGTAGGCCTTGGATTCGGCAAACATTTGCTTGTAGTCAATGGTCTCGGTGGCCAACTTGAGGCTGGGATCCTGCAGCGACTCCTTCTCGTTGCCGGTGGTGCGTTCCCGCATCTCGGTCAGTTGGTCGTTGAGCTTCTGTACGAGTTCCCTGAACTTGGTAATGGTCTGGTCGCGATCATAGATGGTCTCAATGGCCGCATCGCGTTCCCGCAACACCTCCTTCTTGGCCCCATTGGCCAGGTCCAGTTCCTCGCGCAGATCCAGCTCCAATTCGTGGTTGCTCTCCACCAGCTGCTCGTGCACCTCCTCCAGAGCCTCCAGCTGGGCAATCTCCTCCTCCAGCAGCTTCACCTTATCCTCCAGCTCCATTTTCTTTTCGGCCAGCTGCTCCACCATTTCCTCGGCTCCCAGTGCTGCATCGACTTGTTCCTGTTTTTTGATGGAAATTTATTATTTATTTATTTTAGCAAAACTTAAATGGAGAAGTTCGATTCAGGAAGAAATTTGGAAAATGTTGGCTGGGGAAAAATGTACAGAAATTTACCTCCTTGGAACCCGTGTTAATTATTAAGTTTTTTTTTTTAAGGCAGGCAGGCCGGCAAAAAGAAATGCAATGGAAAAACATTTTACTTTAGATTTTGACCATCAGCGTAAAAATATATAAAAAACACAATTTACATAATACAAGAAAGTGGATTAAAGAAGCTAAAGGAGTTACAAAAGCAATGTACATTGAGAATATATACGCTGGGCTTGGCTTATAAAAATGATTTAGGTTTTTATAGAACAAAAATATGAAGCAATAACAAATATACCAATAATTCGTTTACTTTTAACATAGAAATTGTCATTTAAATCTAAATAAAAATAGTTTAATTAGGGTTTCCCTTAAAAGCAAAGGATTTAAAGTGTTTTAGCTCGGAATCAGTGATATTACTTGAAGAAAATAGCCAGAATAGAAAGCCAATAGAAAGATATTCCCTTTAATTAAAGAAATTATTAGCATTTAAGGGGATTAGGAATATAGTTACAAGCTAAAAATTCGTAACTCGTTTACTTTAAACATTGAAATTGCCATTTAAATCAAAATAAAAAGAGTTTCATTAAGTTTTCCTTAATATAGAAAGTATTTAAAGTGTTTTAGCTCCTGCTCAGTGATATTATCTTAAGAAAACAGTATGAGAAAGCCAAAGGATAAGCTAGTGCTTTTAATTAAAAACATTATAAGCATTTAAGGGGATTAGGAATATAGTTACAAGCCAAAAAATAGATACATACTCGAAGCATTTTAGGCTACAAGTGAGCTACAGTGGGTCCTTGCTCTTAGGATTTCACTTTATAATGGGTTTGCAGTCTTCTCAATATAATAAAGCACCTATTAAGGTTCAAAATTTAAGGACACATTCGATGTACTTTAAATATTGTCCAATTACTTATATATATCTACAAAAATCGTCACAAATTGAACGAAAAATACAATCTTATAGTCTAAATCTTAACTAAAGCCTGCCTTTAAGCCAATATACTATTCCATTTATTCTAAAAAAAAAGCAGCCAAGTAGCGATAGTAAAAGTGATTCAAAAGAGCCAATTGGTGGCTACAAGTGCACAGAAAGCCGTGAATTTAAATTAGAAAGCCAAGCCGTGAATTTAAGCCAGAAAGCCAAGTGTCGAGTGAAGACTTAAGCCAATTGTAGGCGGAGGGCAGTGCTTAGATCCTAATTCAAACACTAAACCCAGAGTGCTCACCTGCAAGTCGGCCACTATGGCCTCCATCTCATCGATCTTGGCGCTCAGCTTCTCCTTGGTGCGCTCCAGTTCGGCCACCTCCGACCGCTTCATCTCCAGCTCCTTGCTAAGCTTCTGGATGTCATGCTTGTCGTGAGCAGACAGATCCCTGAGCCTCACTAAGGTCTCCTTTAGGCGAATATTTTGCTGTTCCAGCTGCTTGAACTCGTAGGTGGACAAGCCAGACGATTCGCCTTCGGCGGAGACATTGCCTATGTTGGCCTCCGCCTTGTTTTGCATCTCAGAGCGCAAGAGCTCCAGGTCTACTTGTAGCTCCTCAATGCGCTCCTTGGAGGACTCCAGCTCGAGCTGCAGCGTGTCGGCCTTCTCCTCGGCCATCTCCTTGTCCAGCGTGATCATCTCCACGTTGTCCGACAGATCGGCCATCTCCTGGGCATGCTGCTCCTTGGCCTCTATGGCATCCTTGGCCTCCTGCTTGGCCCGCTGCAGTTCCTTTTGCAGCGAAGCCTGAGCGGCCATGATCTTCGTGCGAAACTCTTGCAGCTGCTCAAACTGGATCTTCATCTTGTCGAACTCGCGCAGTCGCTCCTTGTCCTCGTTACGGCGCTGCTTGAGGGTCTCCAGCTTCTCGGTGAGATCGGCCAGCTGAGTCTGCAGCTCAGCACTCGTCTTTTGGGCCTCCAGCAAGGCGGTCTTGTCCTCAGCTCCTCCGCTTGCCGTAGGCATGGTGAAGGAGGGCGAGCGCAGCGGCTGCGATGGTGTAAACTGCGGCTTGAGGATCTCCAGGAAGCCCGTCTCCACAAACGAAGCCCGCTTGGAGCCTGCACCGGCTGCGGCAGCCTCTGCCAGCGAGGAAGTGCTGGAGGTCTCCTTGTCCTTGCTATTCTGCGGAGCCAGACTCTTCCGGGGACCAATGCTGCTGGTGGAGCCGGTAAGTTGAGAGCGCGAACCCAACAGCGACTGGCGGCTGGAGGAGAGCGAGGTGCGCGAGCTGCTCAGCCGCGCCTTTGTGGGTTGGGCTGTCGTGGGCGTGGCCGAGGGCCCGCTAATGTCCTCGACACTGCGCCTGCTGCCAGAGCCACCGGCTGAGCCAGGCGTTGAGCCGCCGGGTGCCGGCTCGAGCAGACGCAGCTGCGTGGGCCGCACGAACATGCCGCAGTTCTCCGCGCACTGGAAGTACTGCTGGCCCTTGATCGAGCCGCTGTTCTTGCCCTTCGGCTCGTCCAGCACGACGCCCACCCACTTGCCGACGGCGAAGCTGGTCATGCCCACGTAGGCCACCGTGCCGAGCAGATCCTTGCCGGTCAGCTCGACGCGGGCGCCCACCTTGAGGTTCTTCTCGGACATCTCGCTCTCGTCTCGCTTTTACTGTGCGCTATGTGAGTGTCAGGTGGCCAGGTTGCGAATGAGGATGCAGGTGCGGGTGTGAGTAACGCCAATGAATGCTGCACTTGCACTCTTCTTCGATCAACAGTCGCGTCTCAGCTAGCAAAAAATGGACGTCGGCTTGGAAGAGAAAACAGAAAATGTTGACATCATTAGTCACCCACACAGACGACGACCAGTTCCCAGGTGTCTCTGCCTAATCTTTTAGGTACCCCTTTTCCTTTCCCATCTAGCAGTAGGCATTTTCTTTGTTTCCGCTGCCTGACTTACCATTTGCGCCGTTCTCCTTTGTCAGGCAGCTTCAAATTGCAATAAAACTCAGTTTTTCTAATAAATTTGCAAAACGCTAAGAAAGTGCAGTGTGCCTGCCGGCACTTTAGATCAAAAAGCTACGCTAGAATTGTAGCTGGTCACACTCTCCGCTCTTCCAGCTGTTAGCTGTTTAATTGCCGTGTGTACACACTGGTTGCCAAACAAATTTCGCAAATCTATGGAAATTCTTTAGATTTTCAACAAAAATGGACGAAGAAGAGCATCTGCATCGCTTTGGCACTCCCCTGGAGCCACTGGAGAAGGGTAAGCTAAGCCTGGAAATAAAGTTCAATCGAAATAACACTTAAAAACTCCCATTTCCCACACAGATGTGGTGCCCGCCAAGAAACCGGTGGCCATCGAGGATCAGATCGTCAAGGACGAGAATGGAAAGCGGCGATTTCATGGCGCTTTCACTGGCGGCTTCAGTGCCGGTTTCTGGAATACCGTGGGCTCTCTGGAAGGCTGGACGCCGCAGACATTCAAGAGTTCGCGCGCGGAGAAGGCCACGCCGAGGGCGCTGCAAAAGCCCGAGGATTTCATGGACAAGGAGGATCTGGGTGAGTTCGGCATTGCTCCCCAGGGTGTGCGCACCCGCGACGAGTTCGCCAAGGAGGATGAGCAGGAACAGCGTACCGGCCAGCGGCGCAGGAAGCTAATGCAGCCGGAACTGGGAGTAGGGCCTATTCCCGGAATGCCAGTGCTGGAGCAGTTGCTGCGTCCAGTGCGCGATAAGGTGGCCGTGCGGATACTCAAAAGCATGGGCTGGAAGCCCGGCCAGGGCGTTGGTCCGCGGCAAACCAAGAAGGAGAAGCGTCAGGCTACCGCGCGAAATCAGAGAGAGCAGTACCTACTGGAACACTATGGCGCCGAGGGATTGCCCTCGAAATCGGTGACAAATCAAGAGCACAGTAGTGGTGGGGAAGAGGAGGACGACGACGACGAGGACATAACCTTTGCCCCGAACGACTACGAGCCCATCTTCTACACGCCCAAGGAAAATCGCTTCGGCATGAGCTACTCCGGCCTCAGCCGTGATCCCATCCTCTCCAAATCCTCAGGCAGCTCTGCCACGCCCATGCAGCACATCAATCTCTTCGGCCAGCTGGAGGACAAGGCCAGGAGCAAGCAGCTCTCCATTCGAGGTCAAGCCTTTGGAGTGGGTGCCTTCGAGGAGGAAGACGATGACATCTACGCTCGCGATGACCTAACCCGGTACGACTTCTCGCTGGCAGACAAGAAACCCAAGCAGAAGAAGCAGCAGCATGTCCAGCAGCGCCACGTCATCGAGGGCTTCGGCGAGGACAAGTCCGGGGCAGCTATGCAGAAGCCCTACGCCATAGATCTGCCCCGTGACTTTGAGCCCAGAAACTGGTTGCAACGCAAGAGCCGCTTTGCTCCCATGGACAAGGAGCGGGCCAGGAAACTGGAGGCAAACACGGAGTACAAGCGCACAGGCCTGGGCAGGCATGATCTCAATCCTGACCAGCGGGCACGACTGCTGGGCGAGCAGAAAGCCGAGGAAAAGCGAGAGGAAGAGCAGCCCAAAGGGAATCCCTTCAAGGATCGCGGTAAATCCCTGCTAGAACGCATCAATGCCAGAACTGAGGGCTTCACAAAGGGCGGCGTTATCACGGAGAGTGGTGAGGAGCAGACCACCGAAATGGCTAAGGAGGTTAAGGAAACCAATGCCGTCATACAAGAGAAAGCTGCCCTAAAGACCAAGGATTTAGCTGTGGCATCTTCATCCTCTGGCACCTTCAAACCCTTCCTGGCGGACGAGGCCAAGCAGCTGCGCTACGACAAGTTTGTGGCCTCCAATCTGAAGGACGATGCAGCAATAACCGACTTCTTGGCCACCTTGCAACCTGTCATACTCTCGCAGTGGGATCGCGAGATGGAAAAGAAGGAGTTCGTTCAGGCAGCCAAGATATATCGACCTCTGGATGGTCTCATGAACGACCGCTTCGTTTCCGAGGCCACTGTCCAGTTCGAACTGGTCAAGGAGCAGCAAAAGGCACCTGAGGAACGAAAGGTTGTGATGGAGCGAACGAAAAGCATGTGGAAACCAGCCTCGCTGCTCTGCAAGCGGTACAATATCGCAGAACCCTTTGGTGGCGCCTTGCTGGAACCAGAAAAAGAGCTCAAGGCTAAGCCGAAGATATCAGTGTTTGATTATCTAGAGTCTTCGGTAAATACCAAGGCCAATTTCCAAACTCCCACGATTATACCCAAGCATATAGAGAAACCCAAGCCAAAGGAAGCGGAGCCACCAGCTGTAGCTCTCTCTGCCGCTCCTGCGGCGGTTCTTGAAAAGGAGAAGCAACCGCAAAAGGAGGTAGAGCCAGTCAAGTCCACCTTTGTACCCAAGACACCTTTGGAACAGGCTGTAGACGAGTCCCGAAATAAACCCATTTCGGAGAAGGTTGATTTGTTTAAAAGCATCTTTGATGACAGCGATGAAGAGGAGACGGTTAAAGATGCCCCAATGAATCCTGTTCAGGATAAGCTGGCTGCCCTGCAAGAGGCTCTGGGTCTACCCTCCAGTGCGTCCACTTCAGCAGCTGCTGTCAATGTGCTGAGGAACACTTCGCCACCCAGGGGGATCTTTGCAGCTTTATTCAAACCTCCAGAGGACCAGGCACCCAAAGAGGCAGCTGCACCACCCAAGTTTGCACCCATTGAGGGTAACAAGCTGAAAATCTCTTTCAAATCCCGCGAAGAGCGCCTGAGAAACGACAAGGAACTGGCCATGGCCGAAGTACCGCCCGAGGAAGTGTATGGCCCTAAACTGCCAGGATCAGCGCCTCAGAGGCCGGTAGCACCAGAGGATCAGGCGGAGGCCAGCATAGATGCCAAGCTGCAGCAGCTTTGGCAGCAGCATGCACCCAAAAAACGGAAAGCCGAGAAGTGGGTGGAGAAAAAGGTGATCTCCAGCAGCGAGGACAGCGAAGATAGTTCCAGTGATGACTCCTCCTCATCCTCCTCCGACTCCTCCCCCGTTAGCAAGGCCAAGCGATCCAAGTCCAGCAAGGCTAAGAAATCACACAAGAACTCCACAACGAAAAAGTCCAAGAAATCCAAGCTGAAAAGCAAGAAAAAGTCGAAGAAGAGCGACCGATCGAAGCACAAGACGAAGAAGAAGAAGAGTAAGCACTGACTGTAAATATAAATATTTTCTTAAATAAATAATATAGTCTTTTTCTTAAATCAATATTAGATTACTTAATGGTTAAACAATCCGTGGGTTTAAGAACCCATTAATGAATGTTTAATCAATCATGGGGTTAATCCATTAATGGTTAATCATTCATTGGGTTTGGTCAAATTTGCTTTGGAGAATTTAAAGGCAAAGCTAGTTTTAAAAACAGATTTTAGATGCACATTTTGATCAATATTTTAAAGATATTAATTTTGAAATTTACGATTTTTTTTTAAATTAAAGCCCAGGCAGCATAAAAATTCTAATCACATTTGAGTCTTTTTCGAGTCAGCTTTCTGATTAAAATAAGCATAAATGCGCTTATTTTCTGATCATAAATTATGCCTTCGGGAGAAAATGGTATGCTAGCCGCGACACTAATAAAAGAGTCTCTTTTAACCTTGTCATTGAACTAGAAGCGATTCATCTTCAAGTCATATTTCAATAGAATTTCGATCACCTAGAGGATACATTTTCGATTGCATTGCATTTGGTTATTGTTTAATTAATGAACATATTTTGAGAGCATTTTATTAGTAATTTTCGAGTCATTTTCTAGTAATTTTCGAGTCGCGCATGATATGAAACCTTTTTTTAATCATGATTCAAACAGGGGGATTATTGTAAAAATGACCTTCCAAATTCTGGGTGGGATGGCACAACATACATTTTAATACTTCCTATAGAAGGAGGGTTGCCCAAAAGTATGCAATATTCTAGAAACTGGTGTTCTATGGTCGAGGCATGGCTGATAAAAGAATTCTTTTTAGTTTTTAATTGTTAAAAAATAAGTATGACAATATATCTACCAAGAAATAAGTACATAATCTTAGAAGTTTCTTATTTTCTACTGATTAATGATTTTTATATTTAGTTCCCTAGCTACCATAGGCGTATCTCACGCTGCGTTCGCTTACGATATTCGCTAGACCGTTGCTACCAAAGCCAAATATCGTTTGGTAAAAAATGAAATCTGAGCTCAGTTGCCGATATCTGGCAGTATCTCTTCTTCTCTCACCTTTGTTGGCTCAATACTCTCTCTCTCTCTGTGTGTGTTGGCCTGGCCAGAAGACGCCGCTGCGACGGTGGAACCAGCTTCAGTTGTGAGTTTTTTTGTCGCTCGCATCAGTCGCAAACTACGTGTAACCAAAGATAGACGAGTTCGTCCCGGGCTTCCGTTAGCCGATCCGAGATCCCCACCAACAACAGTATAGAAATCGTATATCGTAGAGAACGCGCGGAGTGCGGAGTGCGGATTACGGATGCGGATAGAGGAGGTCGGCGGATGCGGAGCGTGGCTCGTAATGTCTGCCAAAGCGTAACGAAAATTTCCAAGTGCTCAAGACAACAGCAACAACAACAAGCACAGCGTCATAGTATCATTAATGGCATTTTCTGTTTCGAGTTTGTGTGTGAAAAAAAGGTGCACAAAAGTGGCAACAACCATCTCAGCCATCCGTCCATCCAGCAGCATGAAAATCTAAAAGGTATACAGAGCGGGATTCCCTATCGAAAATGCCCAATCAAGTAATTACAATTAATTGCTCAAATTACACGAAAAATATATATATAAATCGATGTAAAAGTGGTAACAAAAAAAGTTAATAATACATTGCACCAACGAAAGAGATAAACTCCACGAAAAACAAAAAAATTGGCATTTACACACCTGCAACATTTGTTTGCTTTGGTGTTGGTGTGTCTACCTAGACGCTCACAGGTGTGTGTATACATGCGATCCGCGAGTGTGTGCGTGTTTGCCGTTGCATAGCTGTAAACCAGTTGCCAATTGCAACGTGTTTTTTGAGTTGTTGGCCCAAGAGAGACGGCGGCTGCCTGCAAAAAAAAAAATGTATAAAAAATAACTAGAAAATTGTGAAGTTGTCAAGACAAATCCAACGGGAGTTAACAATGGAAATTGCTTTAAATCAGTGAAAAGAGAGTGCAAAAAGAGGTTCTTAACATGTTAAAATGTTTCAGAAGAATTGATTAGTGCTTGAATAGTAACTAGACAATCAAATGAATGCTATAAATATTTATTATAATTTCTACATAAAGAAATCAATGAAATAAGCCTTTAAAATCAATCAAAATCTTAACAAAACCACAAATTACTGCTTCAAAAATAGTTTCTACTGAAACCATAAGTTTAGAAAAATATCCACCAAGAACAAAGATATCTTTTTCAAAAATTCAACCACTTTTTATCAGTTTAATAATTTTTCCTATATCAAAAATCTTACAAAAATAAAGTAAAACAACAAAACATAATCTTTATAAAACTCATGTTCAAAAAACATAATTTTTAACCGCATAAAAACCAAGAACAAAGATATCTTCTTCATAAATGCTACAATTCTCCATTAACTGAAAAACTTTTCGTATATTAAAAATCATACAAAAATAAAGTAAAAAAAGCAAAAATCTCTATAAAACTCATGTTTAAAGAATGGAATTTTCCACATCATTAAGAAACAACAGCTAAAAATCAAACTAAAGATAAATTGGTATCAAAAACTGCCAAGTTTATAGAGCTGCTTGCGTGTTACCGCCGAAAAACACGTCCGAAACGAGTGTTAAAGTGACAAAGAAGAAATCACTGAAATGGAATCGAACAATAATAGCAAAGAAAAAAAATAAAAAACAAGAAAACTAAGAATATAAAAAGATTTTAACAACGACTCCGTTTTGGCCTTTTTTTCTTTTCGTTTATTTTTATTTTTTGGCTAATAAAGCAATTTGATATCGTAAAGCGAAAAACTGAGTGAGATCATGATTGCAATCGCTTGAGAGAGAGAGAGAGAAGCAGAGAGAAAACAGGAAAAGAGAGAGAAAATACAGGTAGAAAGAGAGTGAGAGAACTGACTAAGTTTTAAGCCAGGCCAAAAAATAAATGCCAATTTGTAAATATGGCCCCAGCAGCAGAAACAACAATGAGTAGTCCATATATCACGGGGACGTATATAAATATTTTAATATCGTTTATGGAACCCAGCTCAGCTGTGTGGAGGTGTAAGCAACAAATAAAAAAAAGAAAGAACAAAAAACGCTATTCGTACAAAAAACAGACACAAATTTCGCAAAAAGCTCGCCCCAGAAGCTGACAGAACAAAAAAAAAACAATCAGAAAAGAGAGAGCTCGCGATGGCAAACGGAGAGAATCACTGACGTCGGGGCAGCTTGTTTTAACTTTTGCTTAAATCTTGTTAAAAATGCTAATGAATTGATGATGTTTTATAGTTCCTAGAACTAACTGAGGGGAGACAGACTGAGACTGAGACTGAGCTAGGGCTGAGGCTATATAAAGGGGGATAGGAATCCGCAGCTTATAATTAAGAGCTCAGCTGGGCATTAAGCCTTAAGTTGCACAGCAAAAAATGAGGAAATTTCTGTGTTTAAAACATGATTATCAAAAATATATGTATAATAATATTCAGATT
>JAEIIH010020931.1:0-10521 GCA_018904745.1 Drosophila orosa | reverse complement strand
TTAAAATATATAATTATTTTCTTGTTCCTTTAGTTGTTTAATTAGTTTCCTGAGAAAATCCTTGCTGAACACAATTATCATATATATACATATCATATTAAAGTGACCCCAAAACCCTTTTTTAAATCACTAAAACAACCCTTGTTAGGGCATAAAAGTTCAACTTTGCCAGAAACTAGTTTCAAATGCTTTGTTTATTCATTTCTTCTTTCTCTCCCTTTGGAAACGTTGTCATTGCCAACATCAAAATTAAACGTAAATGGAAGATGTTTCAAAAAAGCTTGCATACTTTCAGGCACCGGCCGGCGATGCGGCCCCGCGACGCCACAGTCAGATCAGCCAGAATAGCGAAAATAGCGAGAATAGCGCTACCGGCGATGTCCAGGTGCAGCGGGAGAGCTCAGTGCCTCGCAGCGCCTGCCAGTGGGTGTGGCATGTGGTGACATCGATCTCCGTGGAGCCTACGATGTTCCTGTACATGTTCGCCTTCATGATCACCTCGGTGGTGGAGCAGAACTTTTACCTGTACAAGTCATGCCGCGTGAATAAAAACTTCACGGAGGAGGTTTGCCGCAATCTCAACCGGCCGGAGAACAAGGATTTCAAGGATGAATCACTGAAGACGACTGCCTGGTTCCTGCAGTGGAATGACATTTCGGCTCACATCTTTCCCATTTTATTGGCCCTATTTTTGGGCTCCTTTTCGGATCGTCGCGGCAGGAAGTTCCCGCTGCTCATGGGCCTGGTGGGGAAATTTATATACTCCTCAATGGTGGTGGTCAATGCCAGGATGCCCACGTGGCCCGTGGAGAACATCATCTTCTCGGCCACTCTGCCATCGGCCTTAACGGGTGCCGATGTGGCCATCTTTGCTTCGTGCTTTGCCTACATCTCGGACATCACCACGGTGCAGCAGCGTACCATTCGTGTGACTATCCTGGATGTGGTCTACCTCACGGCCATGCCCACAGGTGTGGCTCTAGGTTCTCACCTGTTTTACAATGTCTTTGATCAGTCTTATGCGGACATGTTCACCGTGAATGCTTCGCTGTTGGCAATGGCCATAATCTACACTCTGTTTGCCCTGAAGGTGAGCTTTCGATCTATTCTAGATATTAGATTTTGTATAATTTAATAATTTTATCATCATTTTATTTAATATCTTCCATCAATTGTTGTTTCCCTTTCCAGTGGCAAACCACTCCCAGGCAGAGATCCCTGCGGGAGCTTGGCTGGTGTGGCTTTTGGGGCGACTTCTTTGACAAGCAGCACGTTAAGGACTCCTTTGCGGTTTTGGTGAAGCCACGCAGATCCCATAGGAGGAGCTTCCTCATTATCCTGCTGATCAGCATGACCCTGTACACATTCCAGCGAGACGAGGGTAACTACCTGTACATGTACACCTTTGACAAGTTCGACTGGGATGTTAGCTCCTACAGCAGCTTCAAGACCTTCAAGTCGACGGCCTATGTGATTGCCATGCTGCTGGGTGTGCCGCTGATGAATAAGGTTTTCAAGTGGCGTGATACGGTGAGTCTGTGTCTCATATTATATTATATTATATTATATTATAAATATATATACTTTTATTTTTCTAATTTTTAATTTCTTAATATTTAATTTCCCACTTGCAGATCATCATCTTTATTGGGGCCTGGGCTCACTCGATAGCCCGCCTGTTCTTTTACTTTGCCAGCAACACGGATCTCCTCTATGGTGGAGCCGTGGTCTGCAGTCTCGGACCTATAGTGGGTCCCATTATCCGGGCCATGACCTCCAAGATAGTGCCCACTTCAGAGCGTGGCAAGGTGTTTGCCCTGCTCTCCGTTTGCGATAATGCTGTGCCCTTCATCAGTGGCGTTTGCTACTCGCAACTTTATCGGGCCACCCAAGACACGAATTATGGAGGAAGTGTCTTTCTGCTGACCATTGCCACCCAGATGACTGTCTTTCTGCTAATACTGTAAGTTATAGAACTTATTTGTTACTTTATTTATTTTCATTTATTTTATTAAAAAATTCCCTCTAATTAGCTGCATTCATATTGTGTTGGGCAAGAACTCACTGGCCGTGCCGGAAGTTACGGAAAAGGAGAGCGGCCTCATTGCCAAAAAGGAGGAGGTTCCCGCCAATGCAGAAGAGGTGGAAAAATATTAATTAGTCCTTGCATTTAGCCCTAAAATGTTCCTTAAAAAAGACATGAAGCCTGTGAAAGGGCAAACTATTTGTAAACAAAAACAAAGTGCGTCACAATATATTATCAATATTATTATTATTTTTTAATGCGTTTTTTTATTATTTTTATCATTCATTATTATTTTTTTATATGTTTCTTTTTATATATACTTTAATAAATAATAAAACAATTTACACATCTTGACTACAATTTAATTTATTTTCCAAAAATAAAGAACGACTTTGGAAACCCTTTAAAATTTAATTTAATATATTTCCAGTTCAAAAATATAACAAATCCAATTAAACTCACTGATAGTAAGCCTCCCAAATCACTTGTTCTTGGAGAGAGTGCGCTGCTTCTCCGCATGCTCCACCACCTGCTCGTCCACAAAGAGGCCCTTCCTCCGCCGGACACTGTCCATGTAGAGCTTGGCCCTGTTGGCCGAGTCCGCCTTCTCGCCAAAGTGCATCAGCTCCTCCTCGGTGGTGGGCAGCCAAAAAGGATCGATGTCGATCACCTGTAAAAAAAAAAAAATAAACAAAAAGTGAGTATAAGCGGAGTGGTGAATGGCCTTCCGGGAAATAATTTAAGCACTTGAGACAAGACAAAAGGACGAGGCGTCGCTGCGTCTATGCGCCTGCGCCTCGCACTGGATTGAATTTGGATTTGGATTTGGGTTGGGCTCTTGGGCTGTGTGGATTTTACGGCGCAGCCCTTTGTCCCTTTGCCAGGGAAAGCGTGCATTTTCACATCTCCATTGTGTTTGGGCTCGAGAGGCTGCTGCGACAAAGGACTCGTCGCTTAATGACTTTCAAAGGACGCACAGGGACACGCACATTGCGCGTTACGTGATAAGGCAGGCGCGCCAGGATACGCAGAATCCTCAATGGCGTGAAGAGCGTACCATTCCCTCCGCTTGATTGATGATTGCCTCCTGCGAGGCGAACCACTTGAGAATCTCTGGTGTGAGATCTGCATTGTTTTCACTTCTCTTTTACTGTTTTTTTTTCCTTCTAGCAAGGACTCGTTGTCTCAGCGGGCGGGTGTCGAGCGATTCACTGGAAAACCCAAGCCCAGTGAGCTCTACCAATCTACCAGGACTCGGTTTTGTATACCTTCTGGCTTCCCTCATCAATGACTGAGGGACGAGAGCTTGAAACGAAAACTGATTGAGACGCTGAGGCATTGGCCTTTTGTCAGTCAAAGGGAAACTTTATACTGCACAGTAAGAAATTATTAATAACTATAAATTAATCCTAGAAAATGTATTATTTCTTAATGGAAGAAATTTAGGGAAGGGTATAGTTTATAAAGATAAAAGAACTATATCAAAAACCTCACTGTTTTCTGTAGAAAATTCCATTTCATACAATTAAAATTCGTTAAATTCTATTGACAAAGATATTTAGGATTATCTCATAGTGTAATCAACTCAAAGAACTTGGAATTCTGATCAGTGTATGTTCTGGGCCATCTGTTCGCACTACGCTAAACTGCGGGCCCTCGAACATCTCTTCGCAATCCCATGTAGATCATTATCGGGCACAAAGTTTCGCTTGTTTAACAACAACCAACAACGCCAAGTGGGGGATGGGATCGAAGAGGAAAAAGGAAGAACTATAGGGAGCCACCAAGCAGTAGTCCTCGACAAGGTAAGGCCAGGCAATCCCAGTTTCGCAGTCCGCAATCCCTGTCACAACACAAAACACACGATCTGTGTGTGTCTCTCTCACTCTCTCTCTCTGAGCTCTTGCCATCCTTTTTGCAAATGGTTCTGCGCATGCGCAGCAGCATCCCATTCGATCCTATACTGTTGCTGCCCCATCCACAGCTCTGCTGTCCCACTCCAAACTCGAACAGAAAAACGGAGGAGACCCTGCGGCAGCTGAAGTGCTCCAGAAGTGCGCAGAACTTGCGTCTGAGCCGGGCCAGACAAATGAGCAGCCAGCCAGCAGCAGGCAGATGAGATGCACTGCCAAAAAAACAACATGGTAACTTATAGTGATATTTTGCACTTTTTTGGAGGAAAATATTGGGAAGATAGAGGAAAAATAAAGTGCTAAATAAATTAGCAAAGCAGGCAATAATTTTCTATAGTAAAAACGAAAGAATTTTGTTTAGAACATTTCATTACATAAATTATAATGCTAAACATAATAATTTAATTCGAAAAAATTAACTAGAAAGCTGGGAGCAATCTCTGAATTAAGGAATCCTATTTATAGGTTTAAAATCTGTACTTCTGAACATTTTTGCTAGTGTCTTTGTATATATAAACAGCCAGGAAGGTGGTTATCCACACTAATGCAACACCACGCTCCAGATTACAGCCAAGTCAAAGGCTCTCCTCCATCTCCATCTCCATCTTCACTCCCGCTGCATCTTCACCTTCGAAAATCTCCACCTTTACCCCCAAAAATTTACTCATCGTAAGAGGTAAAAAATATTAAGAATAATATTGAAGCAGCCGCGAAAACCAAAACAAAAAAAATCCAAAAGCAAACGACGTGACATCAACACACACTCACACATGCCATGGTTCAGTTTCGAATATAGTGTGGCTTGGTTAGGGTATATATCTCTCTGTATCTCCATCTTTCTGGGCACACACGTGTTTCGTATCTGTGTGTGCTTATGACTGGTACCTGTGTGTGTGTGCGAGTGTGTGTTTACCTGTCCAACCGCGCGCGGTTTGTATGCAGGTAATTTACGCGGCAGCTACCGAAATACGCTGCCTGTCCGTCTGTCCGTCCCCGTGTCCGTCCGCGACCAAAGACCAAGTTGAGATTATTATCGCGCGCCAGAAACTGGCTGAAAAGAGACCGGGCCCAGAGAATAACTCGATACGAGTCGAGTCGACTTTAATACGAGAGTAGACTTTGGGGGCCTGGGCCTTTAAGAGCGTTCTCCGGCGAACGGACAGCGGACAGCGGCCTGCGATGAGCGTCATTTTGACAGCCAGTGAACGGACAATGCAAACCACGTTCCACTTAAGACCAATAACAACAACAACAACAATGGTAAGGAGTTTGGGAAGGAGAGCAACAGCAACAACAGCAATCCTTTTGGCCACTTGGATAAACACTTGCCCTGGGCATTGGATATATCTTGAAACAGAGAAATAAAATAGTATTAAAATGCTATATAAGAAAATATAAGAAAGGTATAAATAGGAATTTCAGTCAGCTTTGATTATTACCAATTAAAAGAAACGGTTTGCTAGATCATTTGGATACATTTTTTGCAGCCTCCTAGTTATACATCTTAATAATTTTGTTGCCAATCGGTTAGGATGTCCTGCAAGGCTTTATTTCCTAGGAATTTATATCTTTAATTCTTGTTTTTTGATGGGAATTCAATTAAATTTAATATAAAAAGGTATTACTTTTAATCCACAAATAGTTCTCTTATTTTCTCCCTGTGCACTTGGTGTGTGTTTGTGTTTATTCGCACCAGGCAGACTTTAGGGCACTGCCATGCAATCCTCCTTCCCCTTCTTGGCTTGAACAGCACACACACACACCCCCTTCTCCGGCTGTATAACCTCCAACTCCACCGCCGCCCCAACCACCTTCCTGGCCAACGCTGGAGGAACGGACTGTCTCCAGCATTGTAGACTTTCCCTTTGGTGGTTGTGGGGGTCGGGGGACAACACAGGGGTCTTGTGGCAGGTATACAAAACGAGTTATCAGATTATTTGTTATTTGTCTTGGTTCTCTGCTCACATTTTGTTGTTATGCTTTTGAAGTAGTTCCAGAACCGAGGTCTTGCATGCAAAGCGCGACAAGCCACAGAAATAACAACAACCAGAGGCAAATCATATGCAACTTCAACTCCAAGCCCAACTTCAACTCCAACTTCAACTCCACTGCAGACCAAATAAAAAGCGGAGGAGAGCACAGGCCGAAAGTAAGACCAGTAGCCAAAGTTGTTATGTTATTTTACTTTATATTTTTTTTTTGTTTCTCTCATTTTTCGGTAGGCTGCTGCTGGCTGGTCTTGACCCTCTTCCTGTCCCCTGCACACACACGTAATCATAATAACAATCTTCAGGTTCATCAAGTGGCCAGCAGAGGAGATGGGACTTTGGGAAGATGGGAAGTGCAGCAGCCGACGGAGGATTGAAGCTGGAGCATGGAGCACGCATGGATGGTTGGTGGTGAAAAAACAAAAGGAAGCACAAAATTAAATAATAACAAAAGCGCGCAAGACAGTAGCCAGCAGAGAAAAAGAGATATTTGACGGTTAGACAGTGTCAGACACGAGGTTAAAGTAGCAATGAATGGGATTTAAAAATATTGGAAAATATTATAAGGCATTATTTTCGAGGTTTGAATTTTAGAATTATGAAGAAAGCCCTTAAATGAAATTATAAAAAGGGTATTACAAGATCAAAAGGTTAAATATCCGCACTAAAATTCATGTAAGATAGAAAAAGAGATCTACAAAATAAATAACTATTAATGGGGTTTCTAAAACCACTACTAAGTTGTAAAAAAGTATGCAAAAAAATGTTTAAAGTACAAAATTCAGTTTGAATATATTGTTTTTACAATAAAAAATATTTTACCATATTTTTGGATACCTTTTAAGTATTTTTATAGACCCAAGTGATTTTTGTAGAACCCAAAATTTAATTTGTAGTAATTTCCCAGAATAAATGTATGATATTTCTAAAAATATTTCCATAAGTAAATACTTCTACCCAATTATTATGTTTCTAATTATCAAAATATAGAATAAAATACACACAAGTTTACCTAATAATTAATAAGATAGTTATATTTTCTTCTCCCCTCAAGAAACCCTTTAAAATTCCTTCATATTTTCACTATGACACGCACTGTCTCAACCTAGTGCACACTCTTGATGCCACTGCTTGCCCTGTCTTAATGCTGGCTACGTGAAGTGAAAACCCCCAAAGGCAATGGCTACAAAAATTATGATATATGAAAACGGAAAATTAGTTTTTGTTCTTTTGGGTTTATGTTTCATGTGGTCCCAGCTTCCAGCCACCAAGTTGCATCTGCCATCTTGCAGCAGCTTCAAGCTAAAAGGTCATCCGCGGAGATGATGATTTCTTGCGGCTGTTGATCTGCCGATGATGCAGAGAGATGCTTAACGAACTTATTGTGGGCCATGATGCGGCAAGAAATCGGAATGGTTTTGTTTTTTTTTTGGGAATGTTAACGTTAACCCAACCCACCTCTGGGCCCTTTTCCCGTTTTCTTTACCCCCCAACCAGAAGTTGGCCACTCGAGTGAAGTTGACGCCTTCGTTGTTATTATGGGCACGTGACAACTGCGCCCACGGCTGAGAGCCCTGCCCACTCACCTGGCAGGTAAGTTAAGGTACAAAAAAAACAACAACATCAACAAAGTTAAAAGGTGGCGGGGGGTGAAAGGTGTAAAGGGAGAAGGTGGGAGGTGGGAGATGAGGCCACTGGACAACACACATGTGGGCGTGGACAGAAAGTGGTGAAAAAGCAAGCGTTTTAATTGCTCGAACGAAAGGTAAGCTGAAATCCTAATTGTTTTCGCTTTACCTTCGCCCAGAATAATGATGGAAATTGTAATCGAATATCAGATACTTTTTTCCACTTGTGCCGGCTAAACTAGTTTCCGTTAAGATTTTCCACAGATAAAAGCTAACAGAGATATTGACTCGAAGCAGAGAGAATAATACTTGATAGAATGTTTTCTTAAATGATAATTATTATATTATTTATAATACATACTAAAACCTTTCATGTGGTTAAAGATGTATATATTTAATATAGCTAATTTTTCATTTAAAACCTTACTTTAATTTCTTTCTGTGTTAAATGCATTGCCCCCTTAGTTTTCCCACCCCCCTTTTCCATTTTTCCTGCTGTCTGGCGCTGGAAATGCGTAAGAAATTATACGAAGCAAACAACATCTTCGACGCCGGCAAAACTTGAGCTGAGAAATAGAAAATCGCCGGAAGTCATTATACAAAAACTTGTTGTTATCGATTGGTTGGGCGATATGCACTAATACTATCTCAAATGCACATATAAAGGGACTAATACCAATGCAAAAGGCAGGCATATTGAAAATAAGTTGTACAGGCGACTAAAAAATATAAATTAAAATTAGTATTTAAGATATTGGATTGAGTTATTAAATAGAAAAAGGTAAGATAGTAGAAAATAATATTTTTAAACATTTCTAACATTTCTCTTACTGTAAATTCTTGTTATATAATTGTATATGTTCATTTTTCTTAGAATTCCCTGATTTACTTATTTATTCATTTAAAATTAAGTATTTCCAATGACTTCAAGCTAACTTAGTTGAAATCCCCTATTTTTGTTGGCTGAGCCATTTTATTAATATTTTAAGTTGAGCTTAGCTCATCCAATGATTTTGTCCCATCCGCTTGACGTTGGCCAAGCTACCAAATGGCCAAAAAAAAAATGCCAAGGAAAAGCCATCAACTTGACTGTTAATTGTGGCCCACGACAAGGTCAGAATGGTGGATGGAGAAAGGAGGAGGAGGAGAAGTCTGGTCTGGGGCTTTGGGTTACCCCGAATGGCACACAGCTGCAGCCTCAAATGGACCATATAACTTTCAGTCCAACTGTTGCCAACGAAGTTGGCTGATGCTGATGCTGCTGCTGCTGCTGTTGCCATGTTGCTGCTGCTGCTGCCAGTTGCCAGTTGCCTGTTGCCAAGTTGCCACTACTGCTGCCTGTGGTTTAGCTTATAAGACTTCAACAGAAGGTAACAGAAGGCCTGAGCGCAGCGTAAGCTGAGATTTCTATTGACCACAGACAGTCGGCGATAATCTTGGGGAGAAAGAGCTATACACTGGGAGAATTTTTATTAAATATGACTAATTAGAAGTGGTTTTAAAATGAAGCTATGTTTAAGATCCTTAAGAAATAACTGAAGCTGCATCGTAAGCAGAAATATGGAATAGTTTCAGGCATCTTTTAACGTATATACTTTTTTATAAAATTGTTATTTTAATTGTGGATAGTTCTAGACTTTTTAGATCGTTTAATAAAATTGTTCTTTGAATTCTGGATATTTTTAGACATCTTATATCGTTTATACTTTATTATAAAATTGTTATTTTAATTCTCTGTGTAAATTGTTAAGAGGAGTGTGAGGTAGCTACAGTGAGGCACGCACATGGCATATGGTCTGACAGGCGCTGCACTTGTGCCCCAGCAGCAGCAACAGCTGCTGCAGCAATCTGTGCTGGGATACAGTACGACCTCTATAAATACCACAATCATCTACCTGTTGCAAACGAACAAAACATTTATTATCCTGAATAGGTAATAAAATAACATCAGAAAATAATAATTAAGCATAGTATTCTAGGCCTCCTATAAGATATAGATTTCTTCACCCCATATTGTTCAATTTTCTTAGTTATAAACCCTTAAACTTAGTAAATTCCAACTGTAGTACAGTAGTTACTCACCTCCCAATGGCTGAACATGAGCTGGGGACAGGCCAGGCCAGATGTCTGCTTTCGCATCTCCTGGGCAAAGTTGAACGACTCGATCACTGGCAGCAGACAGGTGACCGCGAAGTTGCCGCTGCCTTGGGTCAAATCGCCGGAGAGGATTTTGCCATGCCTTCGTCCAATTACCGCGTACATTTTACCTGCAAATGATAGGGCAAGAGAGATATGTTTCTTTGATCAGCTGTTACTATTCGTTGTTAGCTAGAAATCAAATTGGAATTGGAAAAGGGAAAAGGGGGAGAAAAAAAGGGAAACCTCCACTAACAATGGCCGCCTTTCAGTTGGAGTTCTCAGTTTCTGCTTAATGCTTCCATATCGCCTTTTAATGTTGTTTTTGTTGTTATTGGTGGTGGCTGGTGCCGGTGCTGGTGCTCGTCTCAAGGTAACTCGTAAACAAATGAAATCTTATCGGGTTTGGCCCATAAAATTGGCGGGCTTTCGGCCGAACAGCGCGCGTTTTTCGCTTGAACTTCCAAGCCGGAGGAGGAGCTGGAGTTGGAGACCGTTTCCCCCAGGTCTCTTCACTCAAGCAACTCTCTTTATACACTATTCTTGTGATTGGTATAAGCATACTTAGTAGAATTTAGGGTTTTAAGAAACAGAAATATATTTTTAAATCAGTTTAAAAAACAATAAACAGAGAAATACGGTAGAATTTAAGTAAAAGATTATTATCCTGAAGTGTATTTTTTTTATTAATGTGTTTGCAAACTTTAAGAACATTTTTGATTAGATCTTAGTGGAAATTACTGCCTATCCCAAATATTCGAGTCACAAAGAAGTAATAAATATTTCTAAATTTGGTCTTTAATGATTTAAAAAAGAATCAAAAATCTATA
>JAEIIH010020926.1:0-21945 GCA_018904745.1 Drosophila orosa | reverse complement strand
ATGTTTCCATTAATAAAATTCTTGTCAAACAGAGAAATAAAGAGAAAAGCAACTATGTATATACAATTATACCCTTGCAGGGTATTATTTACACTTTAAATTAAACAAACAATTTAATTTAAATAAACACATATTCTACAAATATTTACATATATATTTAGTAAATGTTCGTATTTTTTCCATAGGAATTCTTATGTTTGGTATTATATCCCGCCTTTAATGCAGCCACACTGCACTGCAGATAAGGAATTGGTATCAAAACAAAACCCGAAAAAATATTATTTATTCCACAAATACAATGCAATTGTTTCGCAAATGTTAAACAATTAATTGCGCATTGGTTTTGCAATTAAAACACATAACAATGAAGCTGTACAAGCTTCACACGCACACGCGGGGCTGCAACAAATCCTACGGTAAAGATAGCTCGCGTTTGCTCGCTGGAAATTGCGCAAACAAATATGTTAATTTAACCTTGTGGCTCTGCTCCTTTACTCAAAAACAGATGCGGACCTGCTGATGAACCCGAAGGACCATCCCAACGCCAACGTGGGCGATGTGGTGGAGATCTACGCCCCGGACGAGGAGAACGGCACCCACCTGCTGCTGCAGATCACCGAGTTCAACCACAGCTGCGGCCGGGATGTGATCAGCATCGAGTCGGGCATCGCCTTGGCCTTCAAGATGCGCTCCTACACCAACGTGGTGATGCGCATAGTGGATCCGGCGGACGTGGCCCTGGACTCCATAGAGATCACCTTCAAGGACCAGTACATGGGCCGCTCGGAGATGTGGCGACTAAAGACGTATTTGGTAAGGGAAAAGGCGGCACAATGAACCCTCTGAATCACTTCATCCCTTTCCTATTGCAGACGGACACCTGCGTGTATGTGAACAAGAAGATCGACTACAATGACATGCAGATCCGGTGCCAGGTGTACGAGATGTGGTCGCAGGGCGAGCGCGTGGCCAGCGGCGTCATTACGGAGGACACCAAGATCGTGTTTCGCAGCAGCACCTCGATGGTGTACCTGTTCCTGCAGATGTCCTCCGAGATGTGGGACTTTGACATCCACGGCGACCTGTACTTCGAGAAGGCCGTGAATGGCTTCCTCACCGAGCTCTTCCAGAAGTGGCGCCGGCTGAGCTGCAACCACGAGGTGACCATTGTGCTCTTCTCGCGCACCTTCTACGCGGCGCGCAGCCTGGACGAGTTCCCCGAGCACATGCGCGACTGCCTGCAGCTGGACTACAAGGGTCGCTTCTACGAGGACTTCTACCGCGTGGCCATCCAGAACGAGCGCTGCGACGACTGGTGCACGGTGCTGGGCCAGCTGCGCAAGCTCTTCACCTCCTACCAGGCCACCGTGCTGCGCTACCACGAGCGCGAGCACATGAACATACCGCCGGCCACCAATTCCTCGGCCACGCAAGGCAACTTCCTGGAGGTCCTGAACATCTCCCTCAACACCTTCGAGAAACACTACCTGGACAGGACGTTCGATCGCACCGGCCAGCTCTCGGTGGTGATTACGCCCGGCGTGGGCGTCTTCTCCGTGGACAGGGAGCTTACGAATATCACCAAGCAGCGGATCATCGACAATGGCGTGGGCAGCGATCTGGTCTGTGTGGGCGAGCAGCCCCTGCATGCCGTCCCACTGCTCAAGTTCCACAACAAGGACACCACTTTGACCTCTGCGGATGACTACTCCCTGCCGCACTGGATAAACCTGAGCTTCTACTCCACCAACAAGAAGATTGCCTACTCCAGCTTCATACCGCGCATCAAGCTGCCGCTCTTTGGCTCCCAGCAGACGCTGCACGACGCGGAGGAGAACGAGGAGAACGAGCGCCACTTTCTCAGCTGCAATCAGTCGGAATACAAGCACAACTCGCTCTTCGACTACGATGCGTACGACGAGCAGATCTTCCAGCCTTTGCCGGCTCAAAGCACTTGGTGGGCAACGAATTCGAATCTCTACTCTTGTCTTGATCTAACAGGAACCCTTTCACACTTTCACAGCTCTCTGCAGCGCGTGGTGCGGGCCAAGAAGACGTCGGTGCCTAGTTTGGAGACATATGCCTATCGCAACAACGACTGGGAGAATCTCACGCCCACCCAGATCCCGGCCATGCGGCGGAAGATGTCTGATCCGGACATTCATCACGGCACCTCTGCCATGCTGGCGGCCCTGGTAAGTCCTTACTTTCTTCTACATTCCTTTTAGTTGAACCTTTTTACCAGCAGCAGCCGGACACCACCAACCTCTCCGAGTCGCTGGCCTCGGAGAAGAACTCGCGGCGGACGATTGTCAGCATTGCGCCCATAGTGCGCCCTGGTCGCGCCCTAATCAATCCATTTGATCCCTCGCAAGTCACCATTAAGTTGACCTCGAACCGCCGCCGATGGACGCATATTTTTCCTAAAGGACCAACGGGAGTGCTGATTCAGCAGCATCATTACCAAGCTGTTCCGGCCAAGGTAACTGGTCAGCCGAGGCCGCTGCAGCAGATTTACAACAACAGCCAGACCAGCAACAACAACAATGAGCAGGAGGATTATGGATGCGACAACGCAGAGCAATACGATAGGGTGTCCAGTCACTCGCTGCTAAGCAAGTCCGCCTCCACGCACAGCTTTGTGATGGGCGACGAGAAAATCGATCGTGAGTATTATTAATCTAAAAGCGACTCTAGAATGCAGCACTCACCCTGCTTAATACAGTCTTCAAGCGGCGACAGAACTCCCTGATGAACGCCCTGCCCGCCAATGTGCCCAACCTGACGGCCACCCAGGCCAAGTCGTATCTCTGGGGAGCCACCGGTGAGCAGGAGTGGACGCCAGCAATTACCACGGGTAAGTGTTGCGCTCAAAGTATGGGTTTTAGTGTTTAAGAGATGCTATCGTGGCGATGCCCCTGAAAAAACCTCATCGTCAGAGTCAGTCTGGCTCTGCTTGTCCGCCTGAAAATGTTGCTCCGCTTCCTTTGGCTGCTGCTTCTTTTGCGAGAGCAAACCTCTTGCGCCAAGGATAACTTTGTGCGGCCATCAAACCTAGCTCAGTTCCTGGACAGAATCGGGCGAGTCCACCGCCTGCATGCCATCACCATTGTCAACAGCGTAGAGTCAGTCAGTCCCAGCTATCTCGATGAACTGCACTGCCTGCTAAGGAGCAACAGCAGCCACCACTTCCACCTGCTGCCGCAGATGACGGCCACGGATGCGGAGGCTTCAAATGTGCGTTTTAGCCGGCTACAGGATGAGGAAACGCTGTACGTGGTCTTTGCGAGGGACACCAGGGATGCGGTGATTGAGTTGCAGGCGCGGCGAGCCCGGGGCAGGCGCTACTGCAAGACCCTGTTCCTGCTGAAGCGGCGCGAGTCCCCAGCGAGTGTGGCGCACTTTTTCGAACTGCTTTGGAAGCTGCAGTTCCGCTCCGCCTTGGTGGTGGTGGCCCGGCGAAAGTTCTACCAAATGGATCCGTATCCCAGCATACGCGTGATTCGCATGCGCCGACTGTCCACCTACGATCCCCATCATCTGTTTCCCCTGCCCAATCGGCGGGACTTTAGGGGCTACCGGCTGCGCCTGCCTGTGCAGCAGGATGTGCCGAACACGTTCTGGTACAGGGATCCCCGTCGGCGGACGAACGCCTGGCAGCTGGACGGAGCGGGTGGGATCTTGGTTAACCAGCTGATGGCGCACCTGAATGTGTCGCTGGAGCTGTTCTCGCTCGTGGTGAACGGTTCCCAGCTGTTGAACATGGCCGCGCTAACGGATCTCATTGTCCAGGGCACGGTGGAGATGAGCCCGCATCTGTACGACACCCTGCAGCCGAACAGCCAGGTGGACTACTCCTATCCCGCCCAAATGGCGGCGCGCTGCTTCATGATTCCCCTGGACAACGACATCTCGCGGAGTCTTTATGTCTTCCTGCCCTTTCGCCTGACGCTGTGGCTGTGCCTGCTGCTCGCCCTGCTGGTGGTGCATTTTGTGCACCGCCTGATGCCGGACTCGCAGATCTGGAAGATACTCGGTGTGCCGGGAGCTGGGAAGCCGAGGTGCGAGAAGCGCAAGGCGGGACGCGCTCTTTGTGGTCTGCTAATCCTCTTCGGGTTCTTTATCCTGTGGCAGTCGTACAGCACCAAGCTCACCTCCTCCCTGACCGTAACTCTTAGCCGCCCGAATGCCAGGAGCTTGGAGGAGCTGTTTCGCCTGCCCTACCGCATCCTGGTGCTGCCCACCGACGTGGACGCCATCGTGGGTTCCCTGGGACATGGCCAGCAGTTCGCAGCCAAGTTTAGCCTCACAGATCCCGAGCACTTTGACGCGAAGCGAATCTCGCTGGACCCCGAGTACATATATCCGATTAGCCGCATCCGCTGGGAGTTCTTCAACCTGCAGCAGCGCTTTCTGCGCAAGAAGCGCTTCTTCTTCTCGCGGCTGTGCCACGGCACGTTTCCCTTTCAGTACCAGCTGCGGGTGGACTCGCACTTCAAGGACGCCCTGCATCGCTTCCTGCTGCACGTGCACCAGGGCGGACTGGCAGACCGCTGGCTGGAGACCTGCTATCGGCGGGCCCATCGCATGGGCTACCTGAAGGACTTCTCCACGCTGGCGGAGATGGAGGAGAAGCTGAGGCTGCGGCCGTTGGCCCTCAACATGCTGGCGCCCGCCTTCAGTCTGTTTCTATGCGGACTGTTGGGCAGCAGCATTGCCTTCGTGGTGGAGATCAACCAGAGCTTCGGGTGCAGACAAAGGCCAGCTAACCGCCACACTAACCACCCCGGGATTAATGTTAATGCATCCGAAGTAGCTCATTCCTAACTAGAAACTAGAAACCAGAAACCCACCCGCGACGCTACTGAATCGAATATCAAGTCTAATCTAACTTTCGTATGATTCACATTATTATTCCCCCCACAAACATCCACAATCCACGAACGAATGAACCCAATCGGACCACCTAACCGAACGAATCGAAATTTGCAACCATCATCCAATCCAACCATCATCGAATCCCATCGATCGTTTAGTCCAGCATCTGAGGCCGATCGTCGAGGGTGAGCACCATCACCACCTGCTGGGTGGCCAGGATCCTCCGCCCGCCGATCCGGAGGCGGGTGTCGGTTGCGGCGGCGGCGGCGGCGGAAGAGGAAAGATCATCATAGGTTTGGACAAATACAAATTCCACACACACTCTGTACAAAAAGCATTAGCGTTGCATCCGAAGCACACACAAACACCACACACACGCGACACGATTAGAAGGCTTTAACTAGTTGTATTCTTTGATCTCTGTAGTTAGTAATTTTTGTAGAGAGGCTGCCTCTGTGCTTATTTACTGCTCTTAGCCAGAAAAGTAGATAGTTTTGGGAGTATTCAGGTTTCATGTTAATGGTTTAAGAATAAATGAGGAATTCTAGTGAAATTAATACTTAAGCACTTGCTTAATCACTGAAATGAACACTGAGTCGTTTCTAAATTATGCTTAAATTATTATATTTAGCGTAACATTCTATAGCTTTTATTTTGGATACAATTTTTAGCACAATTCGGTTGTCCTATTAATTTTTTGGGTTTTATGTTAAATAAATTAGGAACTCTAGTAAAATGAACACTTCAACACTTGCTCATTCACTGAAATGAACTCTTGTGTGGAGTTCCTAGATGATAGGTAATGAAATCTATTTATCGTAACATCTTAAAGCTTTTATTTTTGATACAATTCAGGTTTTATGTTATGGGTTTAAAATAAATATATAAAAAAATTGGGAACTCTACCAAAATAAACTCTTAAACACTTTCTAATTCACTAAAATGAACTCTTGTCCTGAATGAACACTGAATGGGTATACAAAATATTTATTGTAACATTCTAAAGCTTTTATTTTTGGTGCAATTCTCAGCAAAATGGGATTCTCATAATAAATGGTAGTATTTTTAATAGGGAAACTAAAAGGGGCAAACAGGAGAGACTCTACAAATAGGTAATTAAAGGTTATAGGTAGTCATTACGATGAATCCATCGCAAAATTACAGGTATTCCAGTAGCATCGCCGTAATTGCTTATGGGGTAACCCTCGTCCCAGTCTGTAGACTATCCTGGCTTTGCAATCACCCACCACACCCGCTTAATCCCCCGAAGAAACCCTGCCTGCACCCCATGATGTAGTTTCCTCATTAATTATAGCAAGTAATTGTAGATTAAACCGTAGTCGGTAGTAGAACGCCTCCACAAGCACCACACTTGCACAGACAACACCCACACACCCTTCCATCCATCGGGGGGTGGTAGTCCTAATGGAGATGGTAATGGAGCATGCCGCCCACTAGAGCATGTGCAGCATGTTGCATGTCGCCAAGCCAGCATGCTTCGCCCACACGCCACCTGTATTCCGTATTTTGCGCACGCCTCCTCCTCCCACACCACCCACAACTCCACCACACGCTAACCCCATCCGTTGGTGACAGCTCTCGTTCCTCGTCCCCGAAGCGGACCGGAGTCCGTCTGCTCCCCCTTGGTTATGATTTCCTTAGTAGTCTTTCTTGAGCTTGAACGATTTTGATTTATACAAACACCACTGTACCACCGGCGTTGGCTTTCTCTCTGCTCTGATCCCCTCGCTCCTGCCGAGAATACCGCGTGCTAATCTCCCGCTGGCCCCGTTTGCAGGCGTCGACTGGAAGTCGCTCACCATTCCCGCCTGCCTGCCCATCACCACGGACTACTTTCCCGACAAGCGCTCGCTGAACAACGACTACGTGATCTCCGACTACACGCTGCTGCCGGACGATGTTAACCACGAGTATGCGCAGAGCAGAGCCGTCTACCGCAAGCCCCTGTCCACGGAGGAGGTGTGCAAGGAGATTGTGTCCCAGCGCCTCGCCCAAGGCTTCCAGTTGATAGTGGTCGACGAGAAGCCGCTGTCGGTGCTCGGTGGCTGCTCCTCGGGCTCCGCTGTGCTGCCGCTGAAGCCGCCCTGTGAGTCCAAGAAGGAGTACCTGCTCTCCATTGGCCGCATCTTTCACAAGATCTCCCTGAGCGGCTCGGTGATCACGGTCACCGGCTACAGGCCAAGGTGAGTGGCACTCCTAAGCGAACTGTACTGAAGGTAATCCCCCGAAAATAATCTCTGTTCAGGCATCCGTATCCCCCGATAAATGTGGACTACCGATACCGCTTCCATGCGCCGCAGCACGAGACCTACGAGATCTCCGGCGTGAACTTCACCACCGAGAAGCTGGAGAACTTTAACTGGAACCACATGGATCTGTATATCTGCACGCGTGGCGATGTGGACTATCCCCTGATGGAGGTATGCAAATCCTGTTCATGATAAGTGCTCTTTGAGTACCCTTTTGCCCTTTGTAGAGCCTGAAGTACTGGCGCTACCGCATGTACCTGCTGCCCAAGGAGAGCATTGTGAGCAAGATCGCCAGCTGCCAGCACTGCGACGTCTTCCCGGACGTGACGGCGGCGGACAACACGCGGGAGCAAGTGGAGGACTTTGTCCGCCTAATCGAGGCGGTCAGCAAGCTGAAGCGCCAGTTTGCGCGCAAGGCGAGAGTAAGATTGAAGCGAGTCCGAGTCCTCCTTGCCTTGGCTTTTGTGCATTCGTGATCCGTTGCGTTGATTCCTGTAACTGCTGTTCTGCCGTTCTGTCTCCTAATTGACTAATCATCGGCGGTAGATCCAACTAGAAGCTTTTTCTTGAATTCTTAATTAGTTGTCTCTAACCAACGGCTGATTTTAATGGGCCAAGAAAAGAAATAGTTGGCTTAGACATTAATTAAACTAAAGACACGGCAAACACAAAGATTTTCCAGTTTAGAATAATATTAATGTATAACAGAGCAGCTTTTAACAAGTCAAAAGAACTAATTAGCTTGTCTTCTATACAGAAATAGGCCTGAAGTTGGAACTTTATAACTATATTATCAAAGCCAATTAAATCCCTTGAAAGAGGGAGAAATAAGGGATTTAATTGGCGAAAGTTGGGGCTTTAAGCATACATATTTTTCAGATAGAGCAGATTTTAAACATTAGAGAAAGGTTTATTAAGATTTTAAAGAACTAAAGAGGAACTAGTAGTTTGAGAACTAATTAACCCGCAACCCATAGCCCGCTTTTAGTGCCCACCGCCTTGCCTGCCCCCCTGATGTATCGAGTATCTCTCGCCTCCCTTTGCAGGACAGCCCCATCGCCCACAGCATAACCAAGCGACGACACAGCACCAGCATTATATCCAGGCCTCAGCCTAACCAGGTTATCTACTCTACTTTTACTCAAGACCTAACGTTAAAGCCATTTCTTTCTTTCGTTCCGTTTAATGTGCACCTTTTGTATATTTTCGATTTAAAATTAACTTTCAACCTTGCGCACGTTTGAGTTAAATACGTTTGTTTGTCGATCATCGCGATTCTATGCAGCGCAAAACGTTCTCATCTAATATTTTTGTATCTCTGTCTTCCTGCCACCCACTTTCTTCGACCTGAAACCAATCCGAATCCGAAACGAACTCCTCAGGGACTCACGAACTCTCCGTTTCGGGAGCGAGTCGGCAGCAATCGACTGCCGGAAAAGCCCAGGTTTTTATATCGATTCCAACATAGATCTAAGGACCCCTCTATCTCTCTTTCTTTCTTGTACACACAACAACACCCACACACAAAATCGCACACCCACACACACACACAGTACTGCATTTGAATAAACCAGGAACCGTAATGATTATTTGCCTGAGTGTATTAACAGTTGATTTTTAGTTTAGATTTAACTTTGGCTTTGGTTTTATTATTAATTTTGCTAGTTAAATCTGCCTTCCTTACAAGTAAATTAGATCTGGTTAAAGAAATAAAAAGTAAACGAACATGTATTCATTAGCTGGTTTATTCTCTAAAATGAACACATTTTCTTTCACTTATATTACTTATACAGAGAGGAACTCTGAAATGAACACTTGTTCATTTACTAATCACTTTTTGAACTGAACACCATAATTACAATTTCGTTAAGCCAGAACTGTCAAGAAGTTTTTCTCTAGTTTATTCTCTGCAAATAACACTTATTATTTACTTATCTATTGCCAATCTGAAATGTTACACTCCTTCAGTTATACATATGTGCCTCTTTGAAATGAACACTTGTTCATTTACTACATTGAATGTCACTATCTGAACTGAACACCCTAATTACATTTCTTTAAGCCAGAAGAAGTATTTATTCTCTGGTTTATTCTTTGAAATAAACACTTTTTCCTCCACTTAAATTGTACTTATGCCTCTCTGAAATGAACACTTGTTCATTTGCTAAATTGAAAGTCACTATCTGAACTGAAGACTATAATTACATTTCTTTAAGCCAGAACTCTCAAGTTAATGGGTATATTAGAAAGACCTAACCAAATAGTCACTGTAGAACTCTGATTTCTGTTGTTTACTCCAAGTTTACGGTTTCTGGTATAAACTGCACGATTCGCTGGGGATTTGGTTGGCTGCTGCTCCAGGCTGGTTTTGCTGCCAGGACTCTTAAATCCTGAACCCTAGGTTAATTGTATATTTTGTTGCCGGCTTGTTGGTTATTATCCTCTTCGTATTTGTACTCGTAGTCCTGTTGTTGTTTTTTGTTTCTTGTGCATCCCCGTTTTACAGATGTTGGTTTGTTGATTGGTTTGCTGTTTCATTTTCCTCGGTTCCGTTACGTATTTTTTGATATAATTTAATTTGGTATTTGGCTTTCAGCAGCATGACACACCTAGACTCACTGAAAAGCATCATAACCCAATAAACTCACCGCAGCAAAGGTTTGTGCCACCCGAAGGGGGCCACCGCACTGGCTCCCTCCGTTTATCTATCATGATTCCGACTAATCCCAACCGAAAACTCATACCCCAAATCCCTAACACTCACAAACACACACTTGAGATTGGCCTGCTGAATCCCTGAATCCCCAGACACACACACCGAACCCACCATGGATAAGGAACCCGTTGAGTGTGGCAATCCCACCGACTTATCTAATCCCTGTATCTCCTTCCCGCCTCCGGCAGCATTAACGTACGTCCCAAGCTGGAGAATGGCCGCATATCGCGCATATTCCCTGCCGCGGATGCAGTGGCAGCAGCTGGAATCGCCGCCAGAGATGACCAGGACGATGGGTGAGTAGGCATCTTAATTACCCCATGATCTATGCTTATATCTCGCCGCTGTAGCTTTCCCGTTGACATCAAGTTCAGTCCGAATGCCACGCTGGTGGAGATATTTGAGGCCATGAAGCACCCAGTGACGGGAGTGGGCTACTTTGCCCAAACACAGTCGCTACCCTCCTGCACTTTCCTCTCCTACGACGCCCTGATGTGGCTGAAGACGCGCCTGAACAACGGACGGCATCCCCTTGAGTTGCTGGAGGCGATGCGCAAGTAAGCTAACAAAGCTGATCAGGTAGAACTCCCTTACATTCCGATTTATTTACAGAGAACGCATGATCTGCCATGCCTCGGGTGACTGGAAGAGGGCCGTGGTGCCAGGGTTTGTCTTCTACTATGTGGTGCAGCAGGACAAGAATGCCAAAGGTAAGATCCCTTGCCGCGATTTCCACTTAGGGATTAATCTACAGATTGTTCTATAGATTACGCTCCGCCTCTGGGTGACTACAGCGCCTTTGTCAACGAGTGGTTGGAGATCGAGTTCCAAGGCTGCAGCTTCCTCTGGCATGACGAGGTGGTGACCACACCAGTGCCCAACTTCCTGAGGGACAAGCCGGCTCCGCAGTCGTGGACAGAAACCTGCAGTAATTTTGATTTCTTGATAATTAGTTTCTTTTTTGCTGATAATAATTACCACATTTTGCAGAGCGCGTTTATCGGCAGTCTCACTTAGAGATTGATGTCAACCAGAAGAGCGATCGCATGGAGTGGGGCCATGTGAAGCACCACACTGTGTTGCAGCCCGGCTTTGCCTTTGAGATTGTGGTGGAGTGGGTGACCTCATCGGGTCCCATAGTGGCGGATTTGGTAAGCGGAGGACCTGGCTGCTCTACTGTCTGTTACTCTAATGTCTGTTCTTCCTTTCAGATTGGTGGCTGGATGCGCAAGGCGAACCAGTTTAATTTCCTGGTCTCTGTGCCTGCGGATCCCATGGCGGAGCCATTCACCAAGAAATCGGATCCCCTGAGGGGCCCCATTTTCATTCCCCTGTGCACCAGCTTCCTGCCCAATGGAGCCGCCCTGTTCGATGGTATTTCCAAATATCTAAACGTTTATTTTTAGCTTCTTGAAGTTGTTTTCTTGGTTCTTTTTGCAGAGTTCCCCGAGGAGAGCCGCTCAGATCGTATGCTGTTCTTGCAGGAGGCCATTCTCACCAAGTTTGGCTTCCTGCCCTGTGTTTTGGAGAAGAAATTCAGCATTGGCAAGGATGTGAGTTAGTCTTCTTTGAGGTATATTTCAAATTAATATTTGGGTTTTCTTTTCCTTAGCTTCCCAAGGAGTATCAGTATGTGCACTGCACTGGCAACATGTTTGCCTTGATACGGTAAGAGTTTTTCGTCTGTAAATGTTCCTTAATCTCCATTATTGTCCTCTTCCAGCTGCGCTTCCAACAACTACCAGATGGAGTCACCCATCCTGCTGGAGGCCGCAAATGTCACTCGCTGTGTGTATGGCCACACCAACAACACGAATGTGCCCAAGAAGGTGGGCTTCCTGTGGGCCTGGAACCACATGATACCCAACAAGAAGTGGAAGGCCCAGACCATTAACAACTCGGCGGATGGCGAGCTGTTTCAGCTCAAGATGCTCAAGGATTTCCGTGAGTTCTGCTCGAACAGCGACCAGCGGCTGTCAACCTTCTGGACGCAATCCCAGGAGCTGAGGCGCAAGGCCCAGAAATTCGAGTTTAACAACAACAATGCGGACGACATCAAGATCAAGTAGATGGTGCGTTGCGTTCTTTTAATTGTAAATAAATGCAAGCTATATTTCTGTTGAATATACTTTAAAATATCCTTTGATTCTTACTAGGAAATTTGATTTATTTACCATAAAATAAACTCAACACGTACATAATTTTTAGAATGCGGGAATATACAATCGATAAGCTGGGGATCGTCGTCGTCGTCGGAGGTGGAGGAGGAAGGGTAATTCCTTGGCTAAATCTAAACCTACTCGGGGGTCTTCTTTGCATGCATTTTACTTAATTTGTGACTGTGCTTTGGTCGCGTGTGTAATGACGGTGACTTTGATGGCCTGGTTACGGGTTACTGGTTACTGCTGCTGGCTGGTGGCTGGTGCTTGCTGGTTACTGTTGCTCTTGTTAAATGCTTTGGTATGCTGACGGACGCAATGGCTTCTATGTCTCCCTGAGGAAGGTGGCAAGCGCCACCCGGTCTCGCCGCAGCCAGGCGGCGTTCAGGCGGATCGTCTCCACGGCCTGGGAGACGGTGCGTTCGCAGCCGGGTATCTGGTTCGTTTTGAAGAACTCCTCCACTTCCCGTGCGCGGTCCTCGGTGGCAAAGTTCTCGATGAGATACTTGATCAGTCGGGAGAGAAGGAAGCCGCCCTAGAAAGTCACAAGCGGGGGAATAAATCAGAGAGTCTGAGAGAAGAGGGAGAGGCACTCACCTGGTAACGCTCCAGCAGCTGCTTGCTGTTCTCCTTGAAGAACTCCCAGGCCATGTCACGCCCCTTGGGATTAATGGCCACGGCAACAATGACAAAGACCGAGTCCTGGGCCCTCACCTCGCCCTGCAATATGAATAATAATAGAGTTCTAGACTCGGCTAGAGCCTAACCAGTATACCCACCGACATGGCAAAGTCAATGACGCGTCGCAACAGCTTGACGTCGGTGCAGCAGCCCAGAGCCCGCGAGATGCGGTCCTGCTCCTCGTGCAGATCGGTGGCCCTGTACAGGGTGAGCATCTCTTCAAAGATCTTCTCGTCGCCATCCTGCAGCACGGCCTTGTAGCAGGTGGTGCGCAGATCGGCGGGCAGCGGATTCGTGCCAGTCACATGGCTGCGGAAGCGAGAGCGCGCCGTCTCGATGACCTCCTCGCTGCGGAACGACACCAGCCGGGTGAGCACCAGACTGCGGAGCAGCGTGTCCAAGTGGTTCTCGCCGTCGCGCGGCTCCCAGCCCAGGCGATAGGCCACCGGCTCGTACAGGTTGCGGCCGAAGCGATGGAAGTCCTCCATGAGCTCGGTGTGCGAGATGAGAATGTGCAGATTGGTCAGCGAGTTGGTGATCGCCGTCCACACTGTGTAGTTCGTCTCGTTTCTGTACGCATCGACCAGGGCCAGCACTTCGGCGGTGCTCGCATGCCCAGCCTGCACCATGGCGAACATGTCGTCAATCAGGCCCAGACGATCCAACGGCGGCAGCTCCATCTTCGCCACCGCGGGCATCAACTGCTCCAGCATCTCCGAGGAGTAGCGGGTGCGGTAGTAGCCCACGGTTCCCGGGTTGATCTTGATCCAATCGCTCTCGCTCACATTTTCCAGAACCACCTCCATCGAGGGCTTGTCCAGCAGGAAGGTCTTGGCAATGCCAGTGGGATTCTTCGCGGTGGACACCGAAATGGGCACCGTCCACAGGCAATCTTCCTCGGCCTGGGAACCATCTGCCGTGAACTTGCACTGCTTCAGGCGCAGCACACGCTGCGAGTCGCCCCTCTGCTCAGACTCCACACTGACCACCGGGAAGCCCTTGTGCTGGGTCCACGACGACATCACTTCGGCCACATTCTTGGAGCTGGCTTCCTGCAGGGCGGACCACAGATCCTCCGTGCAGGTGTTGCCATACTGATGGCGCGTCAAATAAAGGTTCATGCCCTTCCTGAAGTCATCCTCGCCGATGTAGTCGTGCAGCATGCGAATGACCGAGGCGCCCTTGTTGTAGCTAATCTCGTCGAAGATCTCATCAATCTCGGACGGATGGCCCACGGGCACCTCGATGGGATGCGAGTTCTTCAACGAGTCCAGCTCGAGGGCGCGTGTATACATATCGGTGACGAACTGCGTCCAGATGTCGTACTCCGGGAAGAGATGGTGCACGCACAGGAACTCCACGAACGAGGCGTAGCCCTCGTTCAGCCACAGGTGGGTCCACCACTCCATGGTCACGAGATTGCCTGCGTAGAGGAATTTATGGAGTTTTAAATAATTTCTCTATCTACAATTCTTCATGGTTTTCCACAATGATAATTAATGATAGTTAAGCCCTGAAATATGGCTGAAACTTGGATGAATCTCTCGGGGAAATGCCCCAAAGAGAAGCATATAAAATGAGAAGACATTGACACCGATTCCCAAGGAATCTGCATACCAAATGCGTTGGATTCAGGTGCCTTTTACGTCAGCAAGACAACTGAATACATCAGTGAGTTCTTTGCCAAGGGAATGGGAACAAAATCTCCATTTATTCTTAAATAAAAACAGAGAGAGTAACACTCACCGAACCACTGATGGGCGATCTCGTGGCCCACTGTCAGGGCAATCGATTGCTTGCGCATCAGCGACGTGTTCTTGGGATCCACCAGCACAAAGGTCTCGCGGTAGGTGACCAGGCCCCAGTTCTCCATGGCGCCGGCGGAGAAGTCCGAGATGGCAATGAGATCCATCTTGGGCAGCGGATAGGCAATGTTGAAGTAGTCCTTGTAGTAGGGCAGCACCTTGGTGGCCACCTCCAAGGCAAAGGTGCCCTGCTCGCGCTTGCCCACTGGCGTGAACACCCTGACAATGACGCCGTCATCGGACTTGCCCTCCACATAATCGTATTCGCCGACAACGACGGCCACCAGATAGGTGGACATGATGGGCGTGCGATCGAAGCGCACACGTCGCAGTCCGTCCGGCAGGGCATCCTCCTTGATGACGGGCATATTGGACAGGGCCACCCGATCCTTGGGCACCACCAGGGTGATGTCGAACGTGGCCTTGATGGCCGGCTCATCCCAGCAGGGGAAGCAGCGACGGGCATCCGTCGCCTCGAACTGGGTGACGCCCGCGTAGCGCTCCTCGCCGTTGGGTCCAAAGTATTTGCTGCGATAGAAGCCCTTCATCTTGTCGTTTAGCTCGCCCGTAAAGGACATGCGCAGGACGCAGGCCATGTCCTTGGGGATCTCCTTGGCGAACTCCAGCGTGGCCGTCTCATTCTCCACCGAGTAAACGATCTTCTCCGGCTGCAGTTTGTTGCACTCGAAGCTCAGTTCCACCGAATCGATGGTGATGTCCAGGGCGTTCAGTGTGATGTGTTTGGTGGGCTCCTTGACCTGCAAAACCAGGGATCATCATCGATCATCAGCGTCAGTAACCGTTAGGTGAGAGCCCCGAAAACCGAAATCCGAAACACGAAACCCGAAACCAAAGAGCAGAAAGCAGAAACAGTTAACGGAGGTGCTCAGTGGAGGAGCAGGAGGAGGAGGAGGAGGTAGAAGCAGTTACTTCAAGGTCGTAGAAATGCGGCTTTCTTGGCTTTGGCTTTGTTGTCAGTTTCCGGCTTAGGCCACAGGCCATCAAAGCAATTAAAGCGCTCGAAAACCAGTTTTCTTTCCTTTTGTTTTTGGCGAATTTCATACTCTGCTCAAAGGTGGGGCTTCTTCACACGAATTCTCTACATAAACCTTTATTTTCTTTATTAAGTCGGCATAATCTTTATATTTATACATAAATCTATCTATAAGCAAAGACTTTTATAAAAATTAATTATTCAAGTCTGTCACATTTATAAAAGAAAATATCTTTTTAGGCTTCATTATAATGCAAATAACTTGGTAATAAATAAGGAATATTATTGTATATAGAACATAAAGCTATAAACTAACTTTAACGTATTAATGTTGAGAAAAAGTGCAATCTTTAGTGACTTTTCATGATAAACCTCTAGATAAAACCTTTTTCTTTAATAAGTCAGCATAATCTTTATATTTATACAAAAATCTAGGAAAGTATGCAAGAAAAGGCTATACTAAAATGAAATATTCAAGTCTGTCGCCTTTATATAAGAAATATATATTTTAAGCTTCATTAAAATACAAAAAACTTGCTAATAAATAATGAAGGTATAGGTATAGTCATCCTTATATAGTACCTTGGGAACATTTATCATTGCACTAACTTTTACAAACTATAAACTATTAATAGTGAGAAAAAATGCAGCCCTTTGTAACTTTAGTCAAGTCATAAAAAAAATAGTAAAACATATATAATAATTAAGAATTTTTACTAACTTTAAACCAACGGAGGGCACGAGATCTAACGGTTTGAGCAGCACCTCACCCAGCTGCCACCAAAAAAAGATAACGGTTTGAGCAGCGTGAGCAAATTGAGTCACGGCGTGCCCATCGCTGTTTTCAACTATTAATGTTGAAGAAAAGTGCAACCTTTAGTAATTTTTAATGAAGCCAATACATAAAATAATAGAATATGTATAATAACTAAGAAACAACGCTTTAAAAACCTATTTTTCGGAGCAGAAAACTCTTTGAAATAAAGGTGAAACTTAAATAAGACCCCAGAAAATCTATAACTAATATAAACAAGTCTTGCTTCCTTTTCTGAAAGCATTATAGACCATGCACTGCCTTAAATCAAAACATTATATGTATGAGAACCATTCAAACAGATTACAGGGTATCCCCCAAGGCGACTCGCTCAAAACCAAGCGTTTCCGCTGTTTGACGCACAGAAAACGTAAACAAAATGCACCGTTATGAGTGGCGGTCGCCACAGAAAATACAAAAAAGAGATTGCCATTGCCTCGAATATAATAATAATAAATTAAATGCGCGGTACCCGCAAGTGCCAAAGCCGACAGCCGACCGACGAAAGCCAAATCGCCAGTCATCATCATCATCATGGCTCCTTGTGCGCCGACAAAGCGGCAATTGTGCATGGTACTTCCTCGTGGGCGTACCTCCGCCAAGTAAATGTACACACCCGCATCCATATCTCATCTCTCATATCTCACATCTAGCCAGTGCGGCGTGCATGCAAATTCGCAGCATAAAGAGAAATGTTAACAAGGAGAATGTCCGAAATCGAAGAAATATGCTTTGTTTTTGCGAAACGTCAGAGGAAAAAGTTCGCACAACGACGACGGCAACGACGACAATGCGGGGCGAAAGTGAAAGTGGCCGCGGAGCGAAGAGAAATGGAGAGAGATGGATGCGAGGAGGAGATACAGACCAACTTTGCAGATACACTTGTTGAATGCTCACAGCTAAGATACTAAATATCCCAGAGGATATCCCTTCTTCTTCTATGCTAAATATCCCAGAAGATATCCCCTCTTCCATCCGCACTCACCTGAACCTGCACCACAGTCTTGCCCGTGAAGGTAAACTCCTCGAGATTGGGCTGCAGCAGCAGCTCGTAGTGCTTGGGCACCACATTCGTGGGCAGTCGCTCGAACTCCGCCTTCTGGGCCATCTTTTGCTGCTCCAGTTGCTCCTCCCGGCTTTGTGGGATGTGCTGATGCAAGCGCCGCTTCTGCTGGTAATTGCACTCCGCTCGATGTCGATCCTCGCCTGACACTACGTCCGCCGAGGTATGCGATAGGATGGCACGGTACTGGCTACACAAGTCCCCTAGCAGGGGGGCGTCGCTGCTCTTGAGACTGGAGCCGAGTGACACGGACGAGAAGTCGCGATAGAACTGCTTCTGCACCTTGACGAACTGCTTCGACGAGACGAGGGCGTTGAGGTGGCCGCTTTCTGCTCGGAATACAGGCTTTACTGTCTTATCTGTGACACTCCGGGTCCGATAGGGGTTAGCAGCGATACTGCAGGCGGCGGAGGAGTTGTAGGAGGAGCTCTTGCTGTTATCGCCCTGCGTTTTTAGTAGGAACAAAGGTCTGTGGCTGTGTCTGTGGGTGTTGTTGGCGGGGGGAGCGCAGCTCTGGATAATTCTGGCAGCTGGAAGAGAGAGGGAACAACAAGGGGGCGAGAGTGGGGTGTTAGCACTTTTCGGTTAGCGACGGATTCAAGCGTGAATTGCAACTGATAAGCGTTAGCGTTTGTTATTTGATTAGCAACACACGGGGAAGGGGAACGGGAAGAAGAAGCACGGGGCAGGACGAGGAGCGGCGGGAGAACGCTCTCACCTTCGCACAGATGCTGCTCAAAGTCCGAATTGGCCTTGGCTAGTTCCAAGTTCAGTTTGCCGAGTTCTGCAAGTGGGGAGTCGCAATCGCAATTATAAACCGAAGCCAGAAGAAACTCGCGGTGAAAAAGTAACAATATGCGCCAACAACACGCTTCGTACTGTCGCGCGGAACGCTGGGAGTGGAGTGGAACGGCCGAACGGCAGTCAGCTGTTCGGCCGCCCACGCAACCCTATAAATGCCAATGCCTAACTTAAACCATTGTATAATCACCGTTTTTTAGCTTCCAAGCCTGCTTGGCCGTGCGAATTCCACCTTTTAGTGCATGCTTGTACATAGCTTTGGCCCCGAAGAAAATAAATTAAAATAAAAACAAACACTCTACCGGCTCACGAGTTTGGGTGATGTTTCGTGATGCAATCGATACTTTTAGTGTGGATAAAAACACTATTTTTCTATGGGAAAAGTATCTTACCTGTTACTTTTGATCGGAAAAGTTGAAGAAAATACTCTGAAGCCAAAAAACTTGGTCCTTTCCTTTGAAATACTGTATTGAATCAAGAGTTTTAGCTCATGGCTTTGGTTGTTGCCTTGTTTTCATCTCCTTGCAACACTGACACACTTTGAATTTGGTTGTCAGAGCTGCCAACTTGTCTTCTTATGTGGTATCGATATCTCGAGTTGGCAGGACTGCCTCGGAGTGCTGCGTTAAACCGAATAAATCTTTGAAACCACTTATTGCAAAATTGTCGGGTCGAACGGTGTTTCCCGGTTCCGTGGCGCGCGCTCTTTCAAACCCTTCCGAAAGCCCGTAAAAACAGCGCGCTGTTTCTCCGCTTCCTTCCCCCAATTCCCTCGCTTCCAGTTTACGGTCGAGAAACGGCAGCCTGGCCACTAAACACCTGCAACATAACCATAAAGCATCGCGGTTGTGCAATCGGGGAGGGTGCATATAGCTCCTAGCCTGCCTTTAAATCCAAACCCAAATATGACCCGGTGTCCCAGGATGCTGGTGCTGCCAGCCTTAATAGTCGCCGCCGCCGCCTGCCTGCTGGTCCCCTGCCACGGAACGCCTCTGGAGTGGGGTAAGACAGAGACACCATCCCTTCCAGTGGGGGGAACGACACAGTTACGTTACGGATACTCGCGGGCCTCTGACAACCCTGGCGGCTAACCTTCATTTTTCGGTGGACAACAATTTGAAAATCAATTCGACATAAACAATACAGTGGCTCTTATGTAATCGCTTGACATTAACCGAAGCATATTCCACTTCCACCGTGCGTGCTATCACCTATCACAGCTATCAGCTGACTATCGGGGCTGCCTCGCTCCAAACAAGCTATTCTTTTATCTGCTTATCAGTGGCAACAATGCACACGTCGCCTGATAATAACATTGAATTCAAGCCGCGAATCTATTCATAATGAAACTCACTGTTAATTGCTGATTTGTTGTTGTCTTTGGCTTTCTCTTTGGAGGGGTTAACTGCACGCTCACTCTCTAGAGCGCCCTCTCTCTCTCTCTCTTTTGTGTTTAACGTGGCCGGTCGAATACAGTTGATCCCCCCTAGCTCCACCTTCCAAAACTGGAAAAGCGGCTTGCAGTGATTTAATGAGCAGTGAAATTGATTGGAAATTCAGATCTTAAAATTTGGTAGGGAAAATTCTGTTGAAATAGCTGAAATATGCCTGCCACATGGAGATCCTGCTCAGTTAGGGTGAACTGTACTCGACACTGCCACCACTGGGACCGCCATGTGGCTCACGTAGTTTGTCACGTATGCCACAACATCGCATTGCCGGTTTTGTTTAGATTCGGAGATTGTGTCGTAGCGCTTTCTAATGTTTCATCGTGGCTGCTGCTGGTGCCGGTCTCCTTTTTCCATTCTTGAGAAGTGCTTGCCAGCGTTTTTATTCCCCTGAGTCGTATTTCCAGCCGATTATTACGTTCCCTTCTAATCGCTCCAAAGCACACATTGCCTTCTGTGAATTAACCCAGAATGGCAGGGAAACCTGATCCGAACCCGAGCATATAGCATATAGCCCACGTGCGGCAAGGGAGCATTTCCCAGGCATTCCATTAGCACCTGTCCGCTTCGCTTTATTATCTGATAAAATGCTAATGGGTTGAAAATCACGGTGGAAAGGTCCGATTCGTGACGCATTGGAAAGAGCCCGTGCGAAAATCCATATCGAACTGATGGCGTTCCAGCGGAGATACCGCAAATTTCACGACTTGCCGTAATATTTCCTGATCAGGCAGCTTATCAAGCCCCTTAAGTGGCCCTTATAATAAATTGCAATCACTTCGGAAAGATCCAGAGACTGTAGATCCCTATAAGGGATTTATCGTCGTGTTTTATTAGGGAATTCACTTCACTTTACATGTCCTTTTTACAAAATATGGTGGCAATGAAAACATCATAAACTCTTTAACAAAATAACTTTAGATAAGCACACTTAATATTACACCTTGTTGCTTTAGATTAATTATATAAACCTAAAAGGAAGTATTTTATTTACAATAATGTAAATTACATTTTTCACAACAACTTCACTGTGTTCACAAGACAAGTTGAATAGAACTTCACTTTTAATTCTAAAATAAATCAGAAATAATTAAAGAAAAGGTAATTACCCAATACTTAATGTTTGAATGAAAGGTCGCCTTAGTTTTATTAACTGAATTCTCACCAAAAGTACCACAATCAACTCGGCATTAGTTATATTGTCCATTTAGCATTTTCTGCATCGATAAAAACGTTGACCTCAAACCAGAATTGTGGAGGTCAGCTGTCGAGGCGGTGGAAAGGTTCGTTGTTCGCGTGGTAAATGCCGCTTAACTAAGCCACACTTTGTTTTTTTTAGCTCTTTTTCTTCATTTTTAACCATCAATAATTGGCCAGCACGCAGATACATATGCATGAATCATGAATAACCAATAGCTGCGAAGTCTACCAATAACTATTAAGTCAAGTCAATAATATAACTTGTAACTTTTGAGTATGTAGGCCTCAAAGAGATCATTCAATTTAGGGAACTCTCCTTAAAACAAACCTATTGTAAGGGAAACTAATACCTTTTCAGTAAAAACCTTGTCAATGTTCTTATAACTATTAAAAAGATATTATGATATCATTTCCTTATAATAACAACTCCTTATAACATAACTCTTACAAAAGCAGTTCGAGTTATGGAAGTTCGACTGTATCTAACTCGCACTTTACTTTTTGCTGAAACTCCAACATCACATCGTAATAATGGTGTTAAACAAGTTCGCTTATTTCTGTATCTTGTATCTATTGGATACCAGTTGTTGTGGTCTTTCGGTGACCTACAAAGGTTTTCGACCGAACACCACTTGGGCCATTGACCAGGTCGCCAAAATGGATGGATAATCGATCTGATCGATTCGTTATGGCACTGTGAAAGTAAAGCCTTGATACGATATTCCGGAACTGCTGTCATTTAGTTCTCTGTTCCGCCAGCTGCTTCAGTGCGCTGCACGTTCTCCATTGCCACTTCCTTTTCCAGAGTCAGGATTTTGTTTGCTTCTCGTGCTTGTATGTAAACACACGAGCGGCAACAGGTGTCGCAGCTGCTTAATCATCGCCATTAACTGGCCAGCCTTCCTAATTAAATAAATGACACGCCCCCAAGCACAGGTAAACAGGTTGTTCGATCTCGTTTTGGGAATGGAGAGGAGGGAATCCAGACTTTGATTCGCAATCGCCGCCATTCGTTTCTTATCATATTTTTTTGCACACCGAACTTGGGGCCCGCCATGTTTGTGTACAAATTTCAAGGTTTACCATTGATTAGACGATAAGCATTCTTTTAATACA
>JAEIIH010020920.1:0-19937 GCA_018904745.1 Drosophila orosa | reverse complement strand
TTATTTAAACTAATCTCTACATAAAAGATTAGATCTTGTATTATAATTAATTGACATGTTGCCATCGAGTGCGTTGACTGTATTTCGAATTCCATTCAATTCTTTCCCCATTTGCCAAAAATGCTTTCCCACGATGACATTGCCAATTATTTGTATAATGGTTAATCAATGTTCATGGCGTATATTAATTCTTTGATACCCTTTCGATAGGGTTATACTGAATTTGTAAAAACAATACAAGATAGTGACTTGTAAAGTGGAGAAATAAATGAAATTATTCAAGTGAAAAATGGTATCTAAACTTGAAATGCTATTTAATGCAATTGTGAAACATAAAGAGCTAAAAATATACAACTAAAGTTATGTTCTTGCTGGAGAAATTATTAATTGGTTGAATAACCCACTAGATTCTTTTATATCCCAGCAAATATATTTATTTTGTGTATTTAAAGTAGATTCCTGGCCCTCTCCTAGTTCAGTTTTAGTGGTTTATATAAATTATCTATTCAGACTTCATTGGAAACCCTGTCATGTCTGTAAAGTACCTAACTTTTCCTTATACGACAAAGACAGTTAAGTTCTTGTTGGAGAAGTTATTAATTGGTTGAATTAGATTCTTTTCTAATTCATTTATTTAAGGAAATATATTTCTTTTGTGTATTTAAAGTTAATTTAAAGTTCAGTTCTAGTGGTTTTTAATCCTATTCTAGACACACTTTATTGAGAACCCTTTCATGTCTGTTAAGTACCTAAATTTTCCTTATTAGATTGGCCATAAATAAGTGTATTATATAGTCGCTTTAATCAGCCAGGTATTTGTTTATCATTCATTGATTGCTAATGCAATAAATGTTGAGTAGAGACATAGAGAGAGCCAACCCACGAGTGGGAGCTCGAGCTCTACTATATGCACACACATCGTAGTATCGCCTTATAGATAGTATACTCCGTCGGGCAAACCCGAAGTGTGGTCACAGAGCGATTGGCTGTTTGGAGCCACTCAGGACCTTGGCCATTGTCATGGGTAGATAAAGGGGTTGTGCACGATTGGTGGTGATTCGCGATTCGCATGGCTTGGGGTTCAGGGTTATGGCGTCAATAGAAACGACTGAAAAAAACGACTGATAACCATCTATGATTGGCACCCTTTATTATTATTGCCATTGCAGTGAGCCCAACAAGTCGAAAAAGAAGTCCAAGCATGACGAGGCGAATGAGAAGGAGGAGGAGGAGGGCGAGTTCAAGTACCAGGAGGATATCAAGCAAGTGGGTTACTTCCAGATGTTCCGCTATGCCACCAACAAGGATCGCACGCTCTATGCAATCGGTTTACTGGCTGCCGTGGCCACAGGACTAACCACACCCGCCAACAGTTTGATTTTTGGCAATTTGGCAAATGTAAGTTGAAGTTTTCTCTTGAATCTTGAAATATCTTTTTATAACATTAAATCCTTTATGTATAACAGGACATGATCGACTTGGGTGATCTTGTTCATGGAAAGTCCTATCGCGCCGACGATGATGCGGGCAAGTTACTCCTGGACAAAGTCCAGCAATTCTCCCTGCAAAACACCTACATTGGCATTGTTATGCTGGTGTGTTCCTATCTATCGATCACCTGCTTCAACTACGCCGCCCACTCCCAGATCCTGACCATTCGCTCAAAGTTCTTTCGCTCCATTCTGCATCAAGACATGAAGTGGTATGACTTTAACCAGAGCGGTGAAGTGGCCAGCCGAATGAATGAGTAAGTCACTCTAAAAGTATTATTAATCACTACTATAATCACTTTGTCGTTTGTCTGCTGACTTATCACCATAATAATTAACAAATCATCAGAAAGCTTATCTGGGAAAATAGAAAAAGAAACCTTGTGAGGCTCTAAGAAAATTTAACATTCTGTAAAAGCTTTTCTATAAAATTAAATCCATATAAATAGTAAATGTATCCTAACTTTGCTCTAATCCTTTTTACCCTTTTGCAGGGATCTCTCCAAGCTGGAAGATGGCCTGGCTGAAAAGGTGGTGATGTTTGTCCACTACTTTGTTGCCTTTGTGGGCTCTCTGGTCTTGGCCTTTGTGAAGGGCTGGCAATTATCGCTGGTGTGTCTAACCAGTCTGCCGCTGACCTTCATTGCCATGGGTCTGGTCTCGGTGGCCACTTCCCGTCTGGCCAAGAAGGAGGTAACCATGTATGCCGGCGCCGCTGTTGTGGCCGAGGGTGCTCTCTCCGGCATTCGCACAGTGAAGGCCTTCGAGGGTGAAGCCAGTGAAGCAGCCGCCTACAAAGAACGCGTGGTGGCCGCCAAGGAGCTGAATATCAAGAGGAACATGTTCTCCGGCATTGGCTTCGGTCTGCTCTGGTTCTTCATCTACGCCTCTTATGCCTTGGCCTTCTGGTATGGCGTGGGTCTGGTGCTCAAGGGCTACCATGACTCGTATTACGAGAACTACGATGCTGGCACCATGATCACCGTCTTCTTTTCGGTTATGATGGGCTCCATGAATATTGGAATGGCAGCGCCTTACATCGAGGCCTTTGGCATTGCCAAGGGCGCTTGCGCCAAGGTATTCCACATCATTGAACAGATTCCAACCATCAATCCGATTGATGCTCAGGGTAAAAACTTGAATCAGCCCCTGACAACCATCGAGTTTAAGGATGTGGAGTTTCAGTATCCCACGAGGCCAGAGATTCCCATTCTGAATAGATTGAACCTGAAGATCCATCGAGGTCAGACGGTGGCCCTAGTGGGTCCGTCCGGCTGTGGCAAGTCCACTTGCATTCAACTGATCCAGCGGTTCTATGACCCGCAAGCTGGCAGTCTGCAATTTAATGGCTCCGACCTGAAGGACATAGATATCAACTGGCTGCGCTCGAGGATCGGTGTGGTGGGTCAGGAGCCTGTGCTCTTTGGCACCTCCATCTATGAGAATATCCGTTACGGTCGGGAGGATGCCACCAGGGAGGAGATCGAGGCCGCTGCTGCCGCCGCCAATGCGGCAATATTTATTAAGAAACTGCCCAGGGGATACGATACTCTGGTGGGAGAGCGAGGAGCTCAGTTGTCTGGCGGTCAGAAGCAGCGCATTGCTATCGCTCGGGCTTTGATCCGTGACCCCGAAATCCTGCTCTTGGATGAAGCCACCTCCGCCCTGGATACAGCTAGTGAGGCCAAGGTACAGGCCGCCTTGGAGAAAGTCAGCGCTGGCCGTACCACCATTATTGTGGCTCACCGCTTGTCCACTGTCCGTCGCGCAGACAGGATTGTGGTGATCAACAAGGGTGAGGTGGTCGAGAGTGGAACCCACCAGGAGCTGATGGAACTGAAGGATCACTACTATAATCTGGTCACCACACAGCTGGGCGATGATGATGGCTCTGTGCTGAGTCCCAGTGGCGATATCTACAAGAACTTTGACATTAAGGACGAGGATGAAGAGGAAATAAAGGTTATACACGAGGAAGATGACGAAGAGGTGGAGACATCAACGAAGAAGAAGGATAAGAAAAAGAAGAAGGTCAAGGATCCCAACGAAGTCAAGCCCATGTCCGAAGTGATGAAGATGAACAAGCCGGAATGGTTCCAGATCACCGTTGGCTGCATCTCCTCTGTTATTATGGGCTGTGCCATGCCCATCTTTGCCGTGCTTTTTGGCAGCATTCTACAGGTTCTGTCCGTCAAGGATAACGATCAATATGTGCGCGACAACACCAACGAGTATAGCTTGTACTTCCTGATTGCCGGCATTGTTGTGGGCTCTGCCACCTTTTTGCAAATCTACTTCTTTGGAATCGCTGGAGAGAGGCTAACGGAACGCATCCGTGGACTCATGTTCGAGACAATGCTGCGCCAGGAGGTGGCCTGGTTTGATGACAAGGCTAATGGCACTGGAAGTCTCTGCGCCCGTCTCTCCGGAGATGCGGCTGCCGTTCAGGGGGTAGGTTTTCCACAGATTTCTTCTTCGGTAATCTAGAAAACTAATCTCTATTTACTTCTTTAACCAGGCTACTGGTCAGCGCATTGGCACCATCATCCAATCGATCTCTACCCTCCTCTTGGGCATTGGTCTGTCCATGTACTACGAGTGGAGTCTGGGTCTCGTGGCTCTGGCCTTCACCCCATTCATACTCATCGCCTTCTACATGCAGCGACTCCTCATGGCCGAGGAAAACATGGGCTCAGCCAAGACCATGGAGAACTCCACCAAGCTGGCCGTCGAGGTGGTTTCAAACATTCGCACTGTGGTGTCTCTGGGGCGCGAGGAAATGTTCCACCAGAGCTACATTGGCATGCTGGTTCCATCTGTTGAGGTAGGTCCTCATAAAAGGGGGTTAGCTTATCTTTATTACCCTCCAAGGGGCCCCTATCCACCCAATGTATCTATTAAGAAGTCTAGAGAGGGAGAAAACAAAGTATAACCACTGTTCTCCTTGCAGTTATCCAAGAGGAACACTCACTTCCGTGGGTTAGTCTATGGTCTGGCCCGTTCCCTGATGTTCTTCGCCTATGCCGCCTGCATGTACTACGGAACATGGTGTGTTATTAACCGTGGAATCGAGTTTGGAGATGTATTCAAGTAAGTAAAGAGACACAAAGTCCAAAAAGAGGGAATCCCCTAATATTCTATGCCTTTTCAGGGTATCCCAAGCTTTGATCATGGGCACGGCTTCCATTGCCAATGCCCTGGCCTTTGCTCCCAACATGCAGAAGGGTGTATCGGCGGCCAAGACAATCTTCACGTTCCTGCGTCGCCAGCCAAAGATTGTCGATAGACCGGGTGTGTCCCCTGCGCCCTGGCACTGCGAGGGCAATGTCCGTTACGACAAGGTTCAGTTCAGCTATCCCACACGTCATGAGATGCAGGTGCTCAAGGGTCTCAGTCTGGCCGTTTCCAAGGGTCAGAAGGTGGCTCTGGTGGGTCCATCCGGTTGTGGCAAGTCCACTTGCATTCAGCTCATACAGCGCTTCTACGATGTGGATGAAGGTGCCACTTTAATCGATGAGCGTGATGTGCGCGATGTTACAATGAGGAATCTACGCAACCAGCTGGGCATTGTGTCCCAGGAACCCATCTTATTCGATCGCAGCATAAAGGAGAACATAGCCTATGGCGACAACTCGAGGACTGTGACCGATCAGGAGATCATCTCTGCTTGCAAAAAGTCAAATATTCATGAATTCATTGCTAATCTGCCATTGGTGAGTTGCTTTCCTTCATTATTGTGATTTTTATATAATTGTGATTATCTCTTTTAGGGCTATGACACGAGAATGGGCGAGAAGGGTGCCCAGCTGTCCGGAGGTCAGAAGCAGCGCATTGCCATTGCCCGAGCTCTCATCCGTAATCCCAAGATTATGCTGCTCGACGAGGCCACCTCCGCCTTGGACGCTGAAAGTGAAAAGGTGAGTGTGAAGAGAGCTCTAATTTGACTCTAAAAATACTTAATAATCCTTATAAACCTTTACAGGTTGTCCAAGATGCTCTTGATGCCGCCTCCGAGGGTCGCACCACCATTAGCATAGCCCACAGACTGTCCACCGTTGTCCACTCCGATGTGATATTTGTGTTTGAGAACGGAGTCGTGTGTGAAACTGGGGATCACAAGCAACTGCTCGCGAATCGGGGTCTCTACTACACGCTCTACAAACTGCAGAGCGGTGCGATGTAGGACACACATCATCTAATCATCTAATCATCATCTATTCATCATCTTAGCTTAGATCTAGCTTAATGAATTGCGAACAATGACACTGTCTAGTATTCTGAACAACAGTCCATAGTTTTTAGCTAATTTAAGATTATTTAATATCTCGAGGAATTTATAAATGAAAACGTACTTCAATATTCTAAGAAATAAAAGATATTTGCAATATTTTTGTATGTAAATGTTTGTTTTCTTTTTATTTTAATTTACATCGATTTGTTTGTGTTTAAATTTAATTGCATATTACCCAGTCGAATCGGTTGGTTGTCCACTGGAAACCCATATACAATTTAGCTTAAATTAGGACCTCCAAGCGGATCATCTGTTCACTTGGTTTGCCGTGAATTGAGTGTTCTTTTTTGTGTGCTGTGCTCGCTTGTTATTGTACAACTACAACTAGTTTAGAATATATGTAAAAATAAGCAAAATCTTACAGGGAACACAACACAGCACAGCAACTAGCACTCCTCGATTGCATAATAAACAATAAAAACTTTATGCATTCGATTGATACGATAGCTACCTCAAACGGCTTTTGTTCTTTCTGCTTGGAAGTCACATTGTCTGATTTGATCTGCTGGATTTATTACCTTTCCGAATCCCACACACACGGTAAAGCATTTAACCAAAAAATAGGAAATATGGAAAGGCTACCGTGCACATTTTATAATTCAGAAAAGGAATAAATCGCGCTACTACACATTTTGGGTAAATGCCTGTGTTTTGTTTCATGATGATTCATTCGGGAAAGGAATATGACGTTTTTGTGTGTTTGTTTAGCGTAAAACTTAATCGAAATCCAGAAGCGATTATTATTAAATTAAGGGAACAACAACTATGACTATATGGTTGCCTAATTTAGTTCTTCTCCTCCTTCTTGGCCTCGCCAGAAGTGTCACTGGAGCCGCTGCTGCTGTCCGAGGAGGAAGAGGAGTTGGCACCGCTGCTCTCGCGCTCAGCAGACATCTGAAATGGATTATTCATTAGTAAATAGTTGAGAAATTACTTGAAAAATGTAGACTCACCTTCTTGTAGGCCATCTCGAAGAGCTTGAGGGAGGATTGCTGCAGCTGGGAGGTGGCCTTCCTCACCTCCTCCAGATCGGCGGTCTCCTTGTTGGCCAGCAACGTGCGCAGATCGGCAATCTCCTTCTTCAGCTTCTCGCACTGCAAATAAATACAAAGTGAGCATGCCATAGATATTTCCATAGATTTTGTGTATTAATTTACCTCCTCGGCGGGCAGCTGGCTCTTGAACTCCTCCATCTTGGTCTCTGTGTCGTGGACTATGCTCTCGCCCTGGTTAACAATCTCAATCAGCTCGCGCTTCTTCTTGTCGGCGGAGGCATACTCCTCGGCCTTCTTGATCATGTTCTCGATCTCGTCCTTGCTCAAACCACCGCTCGACTGGATGACAATCTGCTGCTCCTTGCCGGTGCCCTTGTCCTTAGCAGACACATGCACAATACCGTTGGCATCGATGTCGAACACCACCTCGATCTGGGGAACGCCGCGCGGTGCCGGGGGAATGCCCACCAGTGTGAATGCGCCCAGCATCTTGTTGTCGGTGGCCATTTCACGCTCACCCTGGTGCACCTTAATCTCCACCTGTGTCTGGCCATCGCTGGCCGTCGAGAAGACCTGCGACTTCTTGGTGGGAATGGTGGTGTTGCGGGAAATCAGACGGGTGAACACACCGCCAAGAGTTTCGATACCCAACGACAGGGGGGTGACGTCGAGCAGCAGTACATCGGTGACATCGCCGGCCAACACACCACCCTGCACGGCAGCACCAACGGCCACAGCCTCATCGGGATTGACAGAGCGCGATGGCTGGCGTCCAAACAGATCCTGCACGGTACTCTGCACCTTTGGCATACGTGTCATGCCGCCGACCAACAGAACCTCGCCGATCTCGGACTTGGCAACCTCGGCATCGGACAGAGCCTTCTGGCAGGGCTGAATGGTGCGCTTGATCAGGTCACCAACCAGACTCTCGAGCTTGGAGCGAGTCATCTTCAGGTTCATGTGCTGGGGACCGGCAGCATCCATGGTCAAATAGGGCAGATTGATGTCCGTCTGCTGAGATGACGACAGCTCGCACTTGGCCTTCTCGGCGGCCTCCTTCAGACGCTGCATGGCAATGTTGTCCTTGCGGATATCAATGCCGGTGTCCTTCTTGAATTCCGACACCAAGAAGTTGACAATGTAGTTGTCAAAGTCCTCACCGCCCAGCAGAGTGTCGCCATTGGTGGACTTGACCTCGAACACGCCCTTCTGGATCTCCAGAATGGAAATATCAAAGGTGCCGCCGCCCAAATCGTAAACGGCAATGCTGAAAAGGATTGAATGAGGTTTTTATAAAAATTAAATTAAGTTTTATAGGGATTCAATGAAGGTTTTATAAGGATTAAATAACAGGGTTTAATGAAGTTTTATATGGATTGAATAGAAAGAACAATACATTTGGTACTTAAAAGCAATTATATAAAAGAGGGAAATGGTTTTTTTCTGGAAATTAACAGGAAAAAACCCATTGTGTTTACAATTCCCGGATTAAAATCGTTTTCTCTGCGTTTTAGTGTTCCAAGTTAAGCTAAATGAAGTTTTTTAAGGATTTAATAGAAGGAATAATAAACTTAAGACTTGAAAGGATATTATATAAAAGAGAGAAATGGGTTCTTTTTGGAAAATAACCGCAGAAAACTCATTGTATTCAAAATTCCCGAATTACAATTTTTTCTCGATCGTTTTAGTGTTCTTAATAAAGCTAAATGAAGTTTAATAAGAAAATAATAGAAGGAATAAGAAACTTGAGACTTAAAAGCAATAATATAAACGAGAGAAATGGGGGTTTTCTAGAAATTAACAGAAAACAAGCAATTGTGTTTACAATTCCCGGATTAACATTTTTTTTTAAACGTTTTAGTGTTCAAAGTTACGCTTAAGGAAGTTTAATAAGGAAATAATAGAAGGAATAATTAACTTGAGGCTGAAAAGCAATTATATAAAAGACAGAAAGGTGTTCTTTCAGGAAATTAATCGGAGAAAACTCATTGTCTTGTCAATTTCCGAATTAAATTCTTTTTCTCTACGTTTTAATGTTAAGCTTTTCTTAAATGCTTTTCCTACATAAACTTATAACTAGTTAATGCTTTTCTTTGTGGGCTGTTAAATAATAATAAAGTAAATTCAGAGATAAGAGCCCCTGTCTTCACACAAACATTCACAGAAATCGTTGGGAGCTTAAAGAACAATCTAGAAAACTTATTTGAAGATAATAAAGTCCCTTAACTTTTGCCAATAGATCACGTTTGAAGCTATACCCATTCTAAATAAATATCTATAAGAAATAACTCATTGTGACTCACATTTTATCCTCCGTCTTGTCCATTCCGTAGGCCAAAGCGGCGGCAGTGGGCTCGTTGATCACACGCAGCACATTGAGACCCGCAATCTGTCCAGCATCCTTGGTGGCCTGACGCTGCGAGTCATTGAAGTAGGCAGGCACAGTGACGACGGCATTCTTCACGGGGGTGTTCAGGTACGCCTCAGCAGTCTCCTTCATCTTGATCAGAATGAAGGCACCGATTTGCGAGGGCGAGTACACTTTGCCATCGGTGGCCGAGACCCAGGCATCACCATTGGAGGCCTTCACAACCTTGTAGGACAGATTGGTGATGTCCTTCTTCACCTCGGGATCGTCGAAACGGCGGCCAATCAGACGCTTTGTGGCATAGAAGGTGTTGGCCGAGTTGGTGACGGCCTGACGCTTGGCGGGCATGCCCACCAGACGCTCGCCTTCCTTGGTGAAAGCGACATGGGAGGGCGTGGTGCGGGCACCCTCGGCATTCTCAATCACCTTGGCCTGCTTGCCCTCCATGACGGCCAGACAGGAGTTGGTGGTGCCCAGATCGATGCCGATAACAGCACCTTTGACTTCGCCGGACCTGCGAAAGGGGCGAGAGGGAAAGTGGTGGTTACACACAGGAAGAGGCATATGGATGGGGAGCCGCGATAAGGCAGCCGGCAACAAGTGAAGATAAGAGCCACGTTTCCCTAGTTATGGATACTTTCAATTATCACCAAGGAATCTTCACTAATGATGCAACATGGAAAGTGGCCACTGGAAATTTTATGTTATGTTTACCGAGGTGCTTACATAAGCGCGGGGCTCGGGGGGAAATCGGGGATTTGGGGGAATAAAGTTCACTTACTTGTAGCGCCTTTGAGCCGACAATCCATTGCAAGCACCGGGCAGAGTCTGCAAGAGAAGAGAGACAGTGGCATTGTGGAATATTCGGGTAAAACATGGTACTCCCGCGGCATGCCGCACTTTACATAATAGTCGCCGTCGCCGCCGGACGGAATACTCACGCGGAATATGCTAGAAGCTCCGTTTATGTTCGAGGACGACACCACGCCGGCCTGGCGGGCGATGCGGGGCAGAAACTTGGGTACGCGCAGCATTTTCGGATATCTTTACTTCTGAAATTTCACGCCACGAATTGTCAAATTAAAAGCAAAAATTTCGTCAGAAAAACGGCGAACGAGCACGTTTCTTCCCGGAGCTGAAAGGTAAGTAATCGATAGTTCGATGACGGTTCAGTGGTGCGGGTTCTTGGCGCTAGAGCTGCAACTTGTGTGCGGGCGGCGGGGAGCTCCTTCAATTGGAAAGAAGCGTTGTAAATTTTTTTTATGTTTTAAGTATGTCAATTAACTTGGGGCACAAAATGGTTTGATTACCTAGCGAAAGGTGATTAGATCCTATTTTTTAATATTTTACAATCTTGAAGAAATACATATATGTGGCAAAATAATACATAAAATAAATCTTAAAATATATAATATAGATGGTTGTAATAAAACTCCTTAATAAATCAAATTATCAATTAAGTTTATAGTTATTTAATATTTTAAAATGTAAATCAAACCAGATATTTCTTATAAGAACCTCTGGCCAATTGAAGCTGAAACGATAGTTGATTTTTCTTGTGCCGACTCACATCTCCAGTTTCTAGTTCGCCGCAGTATGACCGCAGCTGGCAAAAAACCCCTATTGGGATCAAACTATCGTCAACTATCGGCATATTCAACACATGTATTCAATCAATTTATCATTGCGTAAAAGTACCCAAAAATTTTGAAATCCAAATTTACAGATAAAACGCCGGTGAGGCCCGTGCGTAGCCGGTTCCGTTCCCATCCTTCGAATCGGAGCAGTAGTAGCCGTTCCTAGGGAACAGATCAGGGGCCATGGCTTCAGATCGCGATGAATCCGACGCGGAGCTGGAGGAGAACTATTACACATTTCTGAATTTGCCACGGGATGTGAGTGCAGCAGCCGGAAATAAGGCTCACAACTAATCACTCTGCTTTCCAGGCCACCGCGGAGCAAATCAATACGGCGTACCGTAAACAGAGCCGCATTTACCATCCGGACAAACACCAGGACCCGGAGAGCAAGACGAAGGCGGAGATTATGTTCAATCGCACTAAGCGTGCCTACGAGGTGCTCTCGGATCCCCATCAGCGCGCCATCTACGACTCGGTGGGCGAGAAGGGACTGCGCACCGAGGGCTGGGAGATTGTCCACCGGACAAAGACGCCCACCGAGATCCGGGAGGAGTACGAGCGGCTGGCGGAGGCGGCTGCCGAACGGCGACTGCAGCAAAGGACAAATCCGCGCGGCAACATCACCATCAATGTAAATGCCACCGAGATCTTTGCACCGTACGACGACACGGAGATGCCACGCGTGGAAATCGGCTCGATGAGCATTGCCCAGTCGATTGAGGCGCCGGTCACGCGCAAGGACATGATCATCATGAGCGGCAACCTGTACTCCTCCAATGGCAATGGCAGCGGTGGCTTCATGGTGGCCGGACGACGGCTGCTCAACAAGGGCTGGCTGGAGGTGTGCGCCGGAGCGGGCAATGGCTTTCTGTTGGGCCTCAAGGGTACTTCTTTCTCTTGCAAAATTCTTGTTAACTTCTTAACTGACTTATTCCCTTATTCGCTCCAGGTGGCCGCACTCTTACCCAAAAGCTAACACTTAACGGAGGCACAAACTTGAACTTCCGGGACCAGGGAGTGATGCCTGCTTTTTTTTCCACGCTGGCCGTGCAGCTGGACAAGCATACGGTGGGCAGCTTGACGCTGAATGCCGGCTCGCAGTCCTCCATGTCCACGCAGATTGATCACTCCAAGGAGGAGTACTCGCTGAGCTCGTCCTTTGTGATTGGAACACCGCATATATACTTTGGTCTGTCCTACACCCGCAAGCTAATGGAGAACGAGATGAAACTGAAGCTGGCTGCCAAGTAGGGAGCTTAGGAGGCGAGGAAATATAATCGGAATATTAATTGAGATATATTTTGCAGAGTGGGAACCTTCGGCTTCATGGGCGAGTATGGCGTGGAGAAGAAGGTCTCCAAGTACAGCTCAGTGACGGCCACGGTCTCCATTGGCGTGCCTTCTGGTGTCATACTAAGATTCAAGTGAGTTTTCAGCTAAACTCGATGTAAATTCAAGTAATTTCCAGTTTTATTCGTTAGAATACTGCGTTCAAATCAATCGTACGTGTTCCCCATTCACCTGAGCGAAGAAATAGTGCCAGCTGCCGTGTTTTATGCCTCAGTGACGCCCATAATTGCGTGGTTCATCATCAAGAAGACTGTAATGGATCCCATGGAGGCGGAGCGCAAGAGCATCGAAGTGGAGAGGACGAAAAGACAGAATGAGCAACGGCTGACGGCCAAGCGACAGGAGGCGAGTGCCGCCATTCATCTGATGCAGCGAACGTACAATCGGATTATGACCGAGGAGTTGGAGCGGACGGGTCTGATTGTGACGCGAGCAGTCTACGGCTGTACGGTGGAGGGCAGCACCCAGTTCAAGCCGGAACAGTCGCTGGATGTTACCATACCCATTCAGTGCCTGGTTAAAGATGGAACCCTGCAGCTGTACGAGTCCTCAAAGGTGGGTTTTCGGGGTGATTTGTTCGAGTTTTCATAGTGTTAATCGTATAATTCCTTTGCAGAGCGACCTGCCTGGCTTCTATGACCCGAGCATTGGCGATGAGAAGATATTACGCATCGAGTACACCTACCAGAACCAGTTCAAAGTGATCAACATCAAGGACAACCAGGGGCTGCGTCTGCCAGTGCCGGGATAGCTTGCACGGCCCTGCAATTAGTATAAATCATCAGTTGTGTTTGTAACTTGTTTTTATTCTTGATAGAAAGAAAAAACCCATTCCCAGGAAATGGGGCATGTATTTTCCCCAATTTACAAATGCCATTCAGAAACTCGCTAGTTTTTTGGAATACTTAACAGATCCAAAACGCGCAATAAACACGAGAGAACTATGAATGTATACATTTTATTAAGAGGAAATGAGTTAACTAGTGTAAATCTATAGTTAATTTCTTTAAATTTGCTTATAATCTGATTTACCTGAGATAAACTAAAACCTAAAATGCATTTACTTTATTTTATTAGGCGGTTCTTTGTCGCAGCTTATAAAATAAATACAATTAAATATTTTTTAATTAAAATCATTTGTTCGCCTTAGCGATGAGTCTTTTCAAATTGGGTTAACTATCGGCAAAGGTTTTAAAGGCAACCCTCTTTTTTTCTAATGGGAATTTTGTCGAGATATTTTTGAGATAATCTTAAAAACGAAGAATTAGTCAAAATCAAAATTTTTACCATTTGAAGGGCCAATCAAGAGCTATATATTCCCCTTTTCGTTTATATAACATAAACACTAATTTGAAATATAATAACCATATATAAATATTTAAGTTACAAATAAAATATACTCAGCTTCTCGCCATATATCGATATCAGCTATCGCATAAACACTCCTCACTATGCAGTAATCACCACCACCAGTGACCGTTTATTGTATATTTAAGACTATGGAATATTTTGAAGCTGAAATTGAGCCGACAGCACGGTAAAGGTATGATGCAATTCGTGGACCATGTTCCTCTTCACAAAGGCGAATCTCATACGCATTTTGGCCGGCGCAATATGCTTGTTGCTGGTGCTTAACTTTGTGGGCTTCCGAACGGACGGGGCCAGCAGCACCTCCCTCAGCAAGCTCAGGTGAGAGAATATTTGAGATATTCCGATAAGATAGGCTAACTCCTTATCCTTTGTGTAGCATCCGGCGCGTGCACAAATATGCGCATATCTTTGGGAACGACAGCAGTGGCAGTAGCAACGGAGGAGGCTCCGCCAGGCTGCCCGCATCCCCGCTTGCTCTGTCCAAGGAGAGGGAGCAGCAGCAGGAGAAGGAGCGGGAGCGGGAGCAGGGACTGCATGGGGCACCCAACTCCACCTTAATGACTGTGATTGCGATTGCAAACTTTACTTCCATTCCACAAGACTTATCGCGTTTCCCGCTGAGCACGCACAAACCGCTGCCAACGTTGGGACAGAAATCCACTTCCGCCCTCCTCCTAGCCAACTGCACTGATCCCGATCCCCGCGATGGTGAGGCTGAAAACTTCTAACTCTACTTACTTAAGCTAAGCCTAATCCTCTGCTGTAGGTGGACCCGTCACACCCAACACCACTCTAGAATCTTTGGATGTAATCGAAGCCGAGCTGGGACCATTGTTGCGCCCTGGCGGCGCCTTCCAACCGGACAATTGCAATCCGCTGCATCATGTGGCCATTGTGGTGCCCTTTCGCGATCGCTACGCCCATCTGTCCGTCTTCCTGCGCAACATCCATCCGTTCCTTATGCGCCAACGCATCGCATATCGCATCTTCATTGTGGAGCAGACGAACGGTAAGCCGTTCAATCGGGCCGCCATGATGAACATTGGTTACTTGGAGGCCTTAAAACTGTATCAGTGGGATTGCTTTATATTCCACGATGTGGATTTGTTGCCACTGGACGACCGCAATCTCTACAATTGTCCACGTCAGCCGCGGCACATGTCCGTAGCGATAGATACGCTGAATTTTCGGTGAGCGCAATAGATAACATAGAACATATGTAGATAAGCTGGGAGGAAAATAGTCATATAATAATGTTTTGGTTGTATTTGATTGAAGGTTGCCTTATCGATCCATTTTCGGCGGTGTGTCTGCCATGACGCGTGAGCATTTTCAGGCAGTGAATGGGTTCTCCAACTCGTTCTTTGGCTGGGGCGGCGAGGACGATGATATGTCCAATCGGCTGAAGCATGCCAATCTATTCATATCAAGGTATCCCGTCAACATAGCTCGCTACAAGATGCTGAAGCATCAAAAGGAGAAGGCTAATCCCAAGCGGTGAGTCAGAAACTCGAAGGTTTTAACTGGTAAACTTATATACTCCTTTCCCGTAGCTATGAGAACCTGCAGAATGGCATGAGCAAGATAGAACAGGACGGCATCAATTCGATCAACTATGCCATTTATAGCATCAAGGAGTTTCCTACTTTCACTTGGTATTTAGCAGAGCTAAAGAACTCCGAGCGCAAGAGCTAACCTGTGCAATATATATATTATGTGGAATATGCAGTATGTACAAAGGACAACATTACTTTCACGAACATAGTCTCTCTTTTTAAATAGAACAAGAACAAGATTAGGGGGGCAGCTCCTCGCTCCTCCTACCTTATATATATAGACACACATATTGTGTAATATGGTAGCAAGTCCAAGTAACTATACTCGTAGTATATATACTTTTTAATCCATCATTTAGCTTCGATTCGAACTCGACAGAAAACCAGTTTAAGAACTCGTGTCTCTCCGTAGCAATAATCCTAACGTTCCACTAATCAACAGTGTTCGCTCAATGATACTTATTATACATATATTTATACTCTTTCCTTTGTTTCCTATTTTGTTTTATATTTGTTTTTGTGTTTTTTGTTAACTTTTCTCGAAAAAAAAGACATACCTAACACCTACACTCCTTCAAGGTGAAAATGTAGATATTACTTTTGTGATATGCAAATTGTTATTCGATCAGAACCGATTTATACCAAAATAAAGAACTTTTACTATACCAAATAAGGCGAGTCGTTTCCAATGTTCATCCTCCATTCAAAAAGTTCATTGCTTCTTCGTTTGTTAGATCTCGTTTTTTTATTATTATTATTATTATGGTTACTACGTGTATTAGAGGATAGTATGTATGGCTCCATAACGACTGCTTGGCCTTTTAAGTCGCAGCGTATATATGGTTTACGATTAGTTGGGTTTTCGGGGGCACTGGCGAAACGAATAATAATATAGTATAGTCAAAGACATTCGAAGTTATTAAGATGGGTAACGGCCATACAAAAAAATACGAGAAAATCGTGTGCAAAATAATCGTATGGCGTTACGCATCTTAATATCGTCTAATGTCTTCGGTATAGTAGTGGGGGTAATGGCTTGGGGAATTGGATTCCGCATGGCTCATTTATTAGTGGTTTTGGCATTACAGTTAAAAACAAATTGGCAATCGAGTAACCTTCATCTGGGCATCTTTACTGGGCATCAAATAAATGCGCTTGAGCAACGAAATTTGCAAAACCGGATCCGGGAAAATAAGTATAACAACAACGATGCGGGCTTCACAAATTATATACATAGACAATAACGTACGTAACATATAGATATAGACATAGAATTTACGCAACCAATTGGCAGGCTAAAAAATACCCAATAGAAGTTAGACGACATGTAGTTATAGTAGAGAGCAATTAAGAGCAGGGCAGGATTTAGCGTTAGAATATTAGAAAACCTATGTACAAGTTACGATATGATCTCTCTACATAATGGAGCAGGGCATGGCACAACAGAGGGGCAGGCACACGGGCACCACAGCGCCACCGGACTTGGTTTTCGTCTTTGACTTCGAACCAGACTCGTACTCGTACATTCCAGAGCCCTTGGCCCAGCGACCCTGCAAACAAGGTGATTTATAAGTAAGAATAGATCAAGTTTATGTTGAAACTCACCCCTGAGGCGGAGCCAGCATGCATCTCCTCGCGCTTCATCACAATGGTATCATGTCCGGGCGGATAGTACACCTCCTTGCCGGCCTTGTTAACCGATGGCACATGCTGCTGGTTGGGCGAGGCCACAGCGGTTTCGATTTCACGCTTTCGCACCGGCGTCTCGATATCCCCGCGATCCACATGGTCAGTGGTCTGGAATAGCAGAAAAAAAAAGATAAGAGGTAAGTGAACTTCATTAACAATACAGCAACGCCCATTAGATCTTATCGTTGACTAACTTAACAACAGCGATTTCTTGGAAAAGCCAAATCAAACAGTTTATTGATCTAAACAATAAAGCTTTTATCAGCTTAAAATTCAGTAGGAAACTTTATTTATTTGATATATTAATGGGGGAAAGCAGTAACTACTTTTATGGAGCTTGCCGGTTTGTTTACAAACATTACTATCTCTGAGTAATCTTTTCGTAGGAAGCAAGCAAACTAAAGGCTTTGTTAGGCTTTAATTTTGATTGTATTTACTTAAAGCTTAATTTGAAGTGTAATTACTGAGTAATATATACATTAAGTGGGAAATACCTAGAAATATTAAGTAAATAATTGAAAGTTTCCTAGTTTAACCAAGTTTCTAGAGTTTCTGATGTAAGTTAGATTCAAATACTCTTTAAAATTATAATTTGAAACCCTTAATCCATTTAATAAACAGTTTCATGTACTTACAGTGGAGAAGGACTGCATTAGATCATCCACGCGCTGTGGAGGATTGCCGTTCACCGGATATTCAACACCATCCACGGGGAATGGCGATGGTGAGCCATAGTCGGGACCACGTCGGTTGTTCGTGTTGGTGGTCGACGAGTATTTGTAGCTGTATGTGGACGTATTTGGTGGATAACCATTTCCATTTGGCGACTGTGGATACGCATTGTTGGGCGGCAGCTGCTTAAGCGGAGCGGATTGCGGCAGACCAGGCTCATAGGGTCCCACACCATTGGGTGGACCATGGATGCTGTTCACTGTATTCGAGGTCTCCGTCTCCTTGTAGAAATAACGATTCACTCCCGGCTGCAATGGAGGATTCTGTGGTCCCCCATAGTTGGGACTGTGAGCCGGACTGTGTGGAGGATAGCGTGGCTGCTGATGCTGCTGTGGTGGCAACTCATTGATTGTGTTCACATGATCCGTCTTGTGGATATTGTAGATGACCGTACGATTGCCTGGCGGTGTACCCGCCGGACCCGATCCCAGTGGCAACTGACGCGGCTGTGGGCTCACGCCACGCGTGGTGGTCTCCTTGTGCTCACGGATCTCGTAGGACTGGTTACTAACCAAGGGACGATCGTTGGGCTTGTTCAGCGTCGAGTAGCTCTCCGTGTTGTAGACAACAGTTTGCGGCACATGCGACGGATGCGGATGCGTTTGCGGGATCGGCGACAGCTGCGAAAAGTTCTGGCTGGAGGTGTTGTGGCTCTCGTGGAGCTTGTAGCTGCTGCTCAGCGTATTCGAGTTGTTGAGCGTGTTGGTGTGAGTGCGGTTAATGGTGCTGGTGTTGCTGCCGGGACCAGTGGCTGGGATTTCGTAGGTGTAGGTCCGCACAGTGGTGGTCACCTTGGTGCCCGGAGCGGGCAGGATGCCATCGCTTAAAGCGATGTCCTGGAGCTCCTTGTCGATGATGGTGCCGCTGTTCAGAGTCTGAATAGTGCTGGTGGTGGTTCCAGGCAGCAGCTCAACGTTGTTGTTAACAGTGCGGTTGCTCTCATAGATTTTCTTGCTCTCGTACTGACCACCAACGGGAGAGTGGGCTGAAATTAAGTATGTAATAAATAACATGGTTATAAAATAGATTGGCAGACCTACCCAGCGTATAGGGCTTCTCCTTGGTCTGGTATTCATCGCGCTTCAAGCTGGAATACTTGGCCGTGGACTGCAGAGTGCTGTAATCGGTGGGATTGAAGGTTTCCACATCGTCGATGAAGGGCTGCTGGCCACCAGAGCCCGAGTGTTTGGTAGTCTTAACCACACGCGTAGTCCTTGTCACAGTGCCCGAAGGATCAGTGCGTTCACTAGAGGATAGAACATTATAGAAACTCCTTAAATTAGTTCTAGATTATTGCAACTCACAGCGTTCTATAGGTTGTGCCATTGCTGGGCAGCAGTTCCCGATCTCTGGTGCTGATCTGTCGCTCCTGCTTCAGATCCTCCAGCAAGGCATCCAACTGATCAATGTTCTGATCGGGGTTCTTGCTCTGATAGGACATACTGTTGTCGCCAGAGCTTGAGTATTGATAGGAGGACTTCTTATACGCATAGTTGTTCTTGTCGTTCTAAATATTAAGTAATTAATAAAGGTAGTACACCTGAGTACTCAGTTAAGCTTACCCTGCCCCATTTTGACGGCTTGTTGTCCCTTGAAGTGGATGAGTAATTTTCCGAACTGCTCGAGTACTGCATTTCCAATTAGTTTTTTGCTAAAACGGAAACCAGGAATCATTCATAAATTATTCAAATTCTACGTGTGAGTAACTCAAACGAGTCGTGGGTGTCTGCGAGACACGTAATCACTGAGATTGTGACCCCGCACAGGTGTATTCGATATCTGTTTCAGTTTCAAGGCGGTTCGTTCGACAGAATCCCAAGTATTTATTCTTGCCACCCACACAAACTACCATATAAAAATGGCCGCATTCGGCATTCTGAAGTGAGAACTTTTGGCGCATTAATGGAGGCTTAAGTCATCTGAAGTGGGCATCACTCGAGCAAACAAAAGCACGGCATGGAATTGGAATGCCAAACAACAATGAGCGCACATCAGGGCAGAGGAGGAGGCTGTGTCAGCCGAAGATGAAATGCTCTGAAAAGTGGCAGAAGAGTTCTGTTCAAAGGTCGGATTTTCGCTGCTTCTCGAGATGGTGTTATAAGTCGGGGGGTTAACAAAGTTCTTGAGAATAAATCCAATAAACAATGAAATTAATTTAGATTTGAAACAAGAATGGAAGCTGCCTTGGGGAATCCTCCGGAAAATTTCTTTACCCTTGCAGTTTGATCATGAAAATCGATCATAACTAAACCAAAAATGCATTAATTTTATTTCGGAAAACTTTTCTAAACTATTTTTTATTGGGGTAACAAATCTGCATACTAAATTTAAAATTTTAAAAATCAAAATTTTGATGACCCCTTATAAAATTTCAAAAAATTGACAAATTTTTTTTTTCTCTATGACATATCTAGATCGGTTCGGGTTTTGATGCTGATTAAGAATATATATGGTT
>JAEIIH010020833.1:0-19209 GCA_018904745.1 Drosophila orosa | reverse complement strand
TTCACTGCATTGCAAACTTCTGACTAAAATTATAATACCCTGCAAGGGTATAAAAATGTACCAGTGTAATGCTCCGAACGGGCTGCATGGCCGGAAAAGTTGAGGGACAGGGCAGACAGCTTTTTGCTGCAAACAGCTGCAAAATAAATGTGAATTTCATGAAATAATGGCGCTAAAATACTTTATGATGCAAAATGTACGGCGCCAGCAACAAGACCAACAGCAAAAGCATCCCCAACTACACGAGGGCAAGTGAATGAGGATAAGGATGCGGCTAGTGGCTGGAGGATAGTTCGGCAGGGCACTCCTGAGGAAGCGGGCAGGAGCAGCATCAGCTAAGCGTCGAGCAGCTGCCACAATCAAGTCAACAAGGGCGAAAAATTCAACCATATACAAAACATGGTAAATGGACAATGTGTCCGTGTGTGTGGCAGGATCTAAGGTCATTTTCAATTTGCATAAATCAAGCGATACCATGTACGGCATGGGTAAGGCACCACGGCCCGGTCACAGTGGACCAAATATAAACTATCAAAGTGCACAAATCGATTAACAGCCCTCTGAGAAAATTGTTCATCCCAAGTCTTACTAAATTGCAGCTAAAATATCAAACTATTTAAAAGTCGTTTAATCTAATGTTTAAAATATTTTAATGTTTTTAAAAACGTCCCGAATTTAAATCAATTAAGAAAAGCAAAGAGATCGTAGTGACTAGTTAATCTACTAGTTTTACTACTAGAAAGATATTTTTACAATTAATTTTTTACAATAAAATAACTCTATTTTGCTACAAAATTACAATATGACAGCACTGGTTTTGTCTGTTCATATTGTGTATGGCTACAAAGGCTTGGCAGAGAAATTTGTTAATCCATGGAATTTCTCAATTAAAATAATCATATCTCAAATTACTACTTGTAACGACAATAAGACTATTTGAAAAGTTTCAACCAAATATCTTGAAACCTCTTAATACTACTTTGCTTAGAAACGGACTCGGCGTTTAATGCCAACTAATTTAAAATACCCTCTGCAGAAGGATAACAATTATTAATATAGTTTTGGAGCATTGAAAATTTTGCAGTTGCAATTGCCAAGATATCGCACGAACGGGGTCTGTACCAAAACCACAGTCCAGAACTGCGTATGCCCAATGTTCCCGGATAACCTGCAGGGATTGCAGCCACAGATGGCGGCAACTATGGGTAGCGCGGGGCAGGCCTAGGAGCTAACAGTGGTCGTAAAGTTAACCGCATGCAATTGCCGCGTCCGCAAGCCCAGAGAGTCGCGCCGAGTCCTGACTGAGCCGAGCACTTTGATTTATAAGACTTTCATATGGCGGCAGGACGGTCGCTTGTTTGGATCATTTGTGAATCATGTCGAGCCGTTTTTGACTTTGATTTATATGCTGTGCATATGCACAACAGTAGCTGCACCCATCCCACGCCACATGTCAACCGAGTGTGCCAGGCATGAACACGCCGAACTGCATTGCCCCCGGAAACGGAGACGACGAATGCTGCTGGACGCCGAACCTGAATGCAGAATGCCAAATGGAGATTGCAAAGGACGTCCTCAGCCCGTGGAAACATGCCGATGTAACTGAAAATATATGCATTGACCCGAAAATTGCAGTGCGCTGGAATTTGCCACAGAAATGGACATCTCTCGGCGGGCGGGTGTTCACATTGTAAAATTAACGCAAAACCGCCTGAATGAGTCGAAAGTAATTTGTTTCGCTCATAAGCAATAATTAGTTGTGTGCTCGCCTGATAAAGAGTTGAGATTCGGTTCAAATATCATATATATTATCATATCATATTTATGTATTACATCACATAAACAGCACAACAGCACTGTCAGATCTTACATAAGTCTTAAGTATGTCGTATCCTCGCGGTCTTAAAAAATGGTATGAACCCAAAAAATTAACTCTGAATAAGTATACTTTAAATGTAAAACTTTTACAATTCCCATTTTCGAAAAGTTAGAATTTGTATTGTAAAAAGAAAACTATTTAGAATGACACTAGTTTCGGATTTTGAACCCAGCTAAATTCCAAATGGAATTTTAATTATTTGTTTATGTTAATATCCAAATATTTTGTATTATTCAATTAAAATATGTAAATCTTTTGCAATGTCTGTGTCCAATCATTGCAAGTTCTTTAACTAATTCTTCAAGTACTTAAGTCGTTCTTTTTTTAATATTTTAATTCATTGTATTTTTTATACTCAACAAAAAAATCTATTTTTCAAAAATCGTGTGTTTAAAACGCCATGTGAGTACCTCGGAACACTTATCCTTTAACGAATGCACTATATTTGTTGATATCGGATGATTTTGTGGACAGTTAGTATGTGCATCGCAAACCAACTTTTTTTTTGAGGCATCGGCAGATTCTCTACAACTCCTATATCTCTTAATATTTTGAGCTATAAAATGTGTCAAAAATGGTTTTAATATTGTGTTACTATATAATGTTTAATTTATTAAGCTGGTTTTAGTCTTTTCGCCATAAGAATAAAATATGGCTTGATTTACACCGAATTAAGGCGGAACTCATTATCTTTAAAAATAGAGTATATGCCAAAAAAATTGACTTTTTGCCCATAGAGCATTGGTTTATTTTTCTTCTAGTGAACATTGGGTTCGATCGTCGTCTGCGATGTACTATCTGTTGTCCTCCAAATGGCGATCGTCTTCCTCCGTTTCCTGCTGTTCTATGATACATTAAGTATTTATCAATAAACAATTTTAAAATCGTAGTTTACACGAGTCTATTTATAGCGGCTAAGAATATTTTAAAAATAAATAAATGCAATACAATTTCGGTTCTTATTTTTGCAGTATCATATTAAATTTGTTAACGGCCTCGGCAACATATTTTTCCTTTTCAGCTAGCTCGGATTTGAGCAGCATACGCAATTCTTGTAGATTGGGCATTGTTCGACAGTCGCGGATATTAAGCAGGGTCCTGAAGATTGTCTCCCACATCTGCCGCTGGACATAGCGCGGAAAGGCTGTTTTCGGCATCCAAACACCACTTGGACTCCGTTTTACCACTTCCATATAGCTGCCAAAGAGCAGAACATGCATGACACCCACCAGGCCGAATAAATCGAGCTGGTACGTCCACGGCCGATTGGTGCGCATCTCAATGCACTTGAACAGCTCGTGGTGGTGCACATAATTGAATGTTTGATTGGGCGGAAAGCGCCTGGTGTCGATAGACACGCCAAAGTCAATAAGCTGCAGGCTAACCTCATTGGGATGCGCGCACAATCTGGAGAAGACACATAGAATAGGTAGTTCCTTGGTTTAATGGTAGCTAGCTTCAGGTTCTTACGGTCTCATAAGTAGAAAGTTGTCCGCTTTGATGTCGGCATGAATTATCCCCAAGGCGTGAAGATGATCCACGATATCGAGCATCTGGCAACTTAGATGCATCACAACGTACTCGTCCAAGTTCTTGCTGGTGGCACTCTTAATTTTGTTACACACAGAGATCAACGAACCATATTCCGAGAAGTCTGAGATATAGACACTGCAATTGTTGCCCACCAGTGCATAATCAAAATGTGTATATGCTGGAATCTAAAGGATGTATAAAAAGATAATTTATATTATTTCATATTTTGCAGTTGTCGTTGATATATTTTCGTGTCAATATTACGGTCTTTACATCGGAAAGACAGCTTTTGAATAACGATAAGGCAAGAAAGGAAGCTAACTTCGGCACGCCGAAGTTTGTATATTGGATCATTAAGATTAGATATATTTTTCACAGTTTTGCAAATACAGTTTCGACATTTTCCTCTACATTTAACGATATGGTCGTCAAATTTTTATAAAATTCAAATTCAAATTCTAGAATAATGCAAAAAGTATATGGAAAAATTTAGAAAACTTCGGACACAAATTAAAATACCATGTAAGGGTATAAAAATAACGTGCATTAAAATTCAGCACATATGTATATACGACCTTAGGTTTTAAATATTAAATATTGAGCTGGCTTTATGTATCCCTAAATTATAAACCTTACCATTTGCTCGCTGGTTAGTCGACTGTGAACCTCTAGGGTAATGTAGAACTCCCAGTAGTTAACTGGCCGCTCCTGCTTGAAAGCCACATTCTTCCCGGTTTTCACATGTTGTCCAGTGTAGATAGTGCCGTACGATCCTTTATCAAGCATTTTGATCACTTCAAACTTCTCGCCATTCACCTCCATTTGGGAATTAGGACGCAGACGCTTGACATGGCCCACTAATTGGCAGTGCGGTAGCTTCTCAATGTACTGTGAGAAATCAATGTCGTCCAACAGAGAACTAATGAGGTCTACGTTGAACGGGTTAATATTAGTATCGGGGACCGTTTGGTTCACCACTGACTTGTCCATGTTGGATTTGGGGTGTACGAACTGATCACGCGGAAGCGTATTATCATTATCGGAGTGGGACCAGGAACGGTGCGATTGCTTAGGCGTTATCGGTGTAGACTTATAATAAATGCTCAGGTCATCCTCGCCGTCTCCCTCTTCCTGCCCGTCTGGTTTTTCAGCTTGTGGATTTGCAACTTCAGGCGGGGGAAGCAGCGTGGAATTCTTAATCATACTGATGTTAGTCGCAAACATCTCCGTGGCAGCATTTAGTTCGAAGAAGTTATCGGACTGCTTTCCACTACTTTTTGATCTGCTTGAATTGGGAGAATCGCTGGCAAACTTCAGAGATACCGAGGAACACGGAAGTTGTGGCGGACAGCTACTCAGCTCTGTGCAATCATTCATGAACGAAGCGATCATGTGAGATGGTCCAACAGTTTCCGGCTTCTTGACTGTTTCCTTATGCACCACTGAAAGCTGCGTTTCGGGCACCGAGCAGTCCAGGGCAAAACTGCAGCCCATTGGTGCTTTAGGCTTTATCATCTCTGGCTGTGTCTCGTCGAGGAAGATCTCGAACTTCTGCATAGCTGGAGCCCCGGGTTTGGTTTCATTCACGGGTTGTGTCTCGGGCACGAAGGACAAATCGTTCATGAATGAATCCGCCAGCTCGCCGCCATCCGGTACGGCGGAGGGTTTACCGATGGCCTCAACAAAGGAGGCAGCAATCGAGTCCTGAGTGCTTCTTATTGGATTCATAAAAATATCGGAAGTGTTCTGGTCGCAAATACGCCTTGAGGCGTCATGTACAATGGAAGAGCCGAACATCTTCATCTTTGGCGGCGTCTTTGCAAACAGTCCGCAAAGGTCATCGTCATCGAGCGTTGGAAGCTTTAGCGGTGTCAGTTCTCCGGCAGCTCCCGCGCACTCCGGTAAACCGACAGGTAATCGCGGCAACGTTTCTGTTTTGTCTTCCTGGAAGCAGGGCAGAGTTCTAGGAATGGTCTCCGTCTTATCCTCCTGGAAACGTAGCGATTTCATCATCGGCACGCTGGGAGCATTTGTCTCCCAAAGCTCGCGGCGAGAAAAATTCCCACCAGCCTTCTTTTCCTGTTCCACGCTCACTATGGAGCTGTCCAGCCCAGGCTGGCGCTGCTGCCTCAGTGGTCCTGGGGTGCACTCTTCACTCTTGGTGGTCAGGGTAAGTGTAGTGCGAGAGCCGGGGGAAGAAGAGGATGAAGTTATGGTCGACTTAGTAGTGGCGTTAGTGGCCGCCGAACTTTGGGTGCCGTGCTCTGAGGTCTCCAAAATGGTGGACAGCTGTTTTCGCAACATGGGAGAGCGCGAATCCACTGGGGACTCGGTAGAGGTGGGAGAAGGTGTAGGCTCCTCCGTCGGCGACAGTTCTTTAAGCACAGTGCCAAACTGTCGAGGCGGTGCCTGCTTCTGCGGGCGGTTCGGCGTACTTATGCCATGCGACTTTATGAACATGTTAAACACTTGCGTAGAGCACGTTTCATCTCCGTCAAAAACGGGTGCGACGCCCGGAGCTTTAGTTATGGGCGCAGATTCTGGCTCATCTGGATCCTGGTAAATCTCTATACTACGTAGAGGCGGATCTGGCACTGCAAACTTAACCTCTGCAGTTGAAACGGGATCCTCAAATATTTGTATCTTTGGCAGCACCTTAGACTGCTCGGAGATAACAGGCTGATGAGATGAAGGAGTGGGTTGATGCAGATCAGCAGAAGACGTTGCCGGACTATCGTCTCCCAAGGCTGCCGGTTCCGTAACCTCTACGCGATCCTCTCTACGCGGCATCATTGACTTTCTGGAGGAAAATGGAAAGAAACTCTTGCGGCGCGGCATTTCGTCCCCGGGCAGGCATGCAGTCTCATCCATGTCAAAGTCGCCAATAACTGTAAGATTGCGTTTCTGCCGCCACTTGGCTGTCAGGATCTCCTCTTGTTGGTACTCCATCTGCTCATCGTCGTTGTAGAGCTGGTCGTAATCGACTTTAATTCCATGCACCCGTGGTGGTTTAAAATACTTGTCAAGCTCGTCTAGCGGTTTCGGCTTGGAAGCGGTGGCGAAGTTTGGATAGCAGCGTATTCCTCTGAGCTCCCCGGCAATGCCCCACCAGGGGTCGTTACGAAGGACCAATGGATGCGATGACTCATGTCGTTTTAGATGGATGTAAGCACGGTACTCCTCGGGGGAAAATTCTAGATTGGGTCGTGGGTAAAGCATTGGTTTATTATAATACGGTAGAGCATTTGCATCTGGCTCCTGCTCAATTGTTACTGGCGTCACCCATGTCTCCAGTGGCTTGTTCTTCGCCACAAAGTTGGCGGGAAAGCGAAAGGCCTTGTCAAAGCGTCGTTCATAGTTGGTGATGGGCTTAAACGCATTCTCGTCCACATGTATATCGAAGCCCAAGTCAGGAGAGGAGTCGCCGGAGAAGATTTTGCCATGCTTGTGCGTCTTGGCGTGAGCCGCGTTCCAGGGCATTGACTCCTTGAGGTTCTCTAGCCCGCGAGCTGCTTCGACGATCGAAGTATGGCTCGTCTTCACCTCTTGCTTGACCACCGGCAGTATGGCTCCGTTTTCGTCCTTGAAAACCTCCACGTTACGATCAGCATTTTGCATGCGGCTGGTGCTTGGGCCACCCATCTAAAAATATCATAACATTAACAATTTACAGATCTCTTTTACAAAGATCCCTACAACATGCACCAAAAAGTTTATATTTATATAGAAAAAATGTTGATTGAAGATCCAGACTAAATATTCATGAACATACATATATGTATATGTATACCAACTATTTATTAGTATATAATTGATTTCAATTTTTAATTACAAAACCAAATTAAAAACGATTTGCGATCATTTTTGTTTTGGGTGTCTACAAGGATCAAAATAAATATTATTTTCTTACCTGCACCACACCCGGAAATTCGCTCTTTACCGCAGCTCCGGTGCGCACGCTTCCCACCGTAATAGTGTGGGACCCCCTTTGGCGACGTCCCTGCAATGACTGCAAGGCCAGCCGACGCTCGTTCAACTCTTGGTTGACTGCGTCGGCCTTCTCGCCGTCGGTGTACAGCATGCGCTGACCCACCGTATACCCGAAGTGCTGGTGAGCTTCCCTTAGCTCCTCGAGGGGCTGGGCCCGGCACTGGAGGCCCAGGCGAAAGATCTCGTCGGCCTTGTGCATGTTGCCGCTCAAGTCGAAACAGTAGGCCCAGGCGATGTAGAAATCCGCCAGCATCGTGCCAGTTCCGCGACTATACATTTCCTGGTACAACTCAATAGGGTTCTTCTGCTCCTGCGCCTGGAATCGGGAACGAAAGAGGTAGGTTAGCCCGTAAGTTAGCCCATACACCTTTACTTACGAACTTAATAAACAGCTTGATGAACCGCCTGTCCTGCTGGTAGCGAACGTCCTTCTCGAATTTTGTGAGGCAGTCTTTCAAGACCACCTGCAACTTGGATTCACTGCCACCCGCCGGATAACTCTGTTCGATCCAGCAGATGTAAGCGTGCCATGGCTCCAGAGGATCCTCGCCGGCATAATTCTCCACTTCCTTCTTCAACTTGCTGCGCTGCGCAAGTAGCTCCTGGCCCTGCGCGGAGTCGAGGCTGAGCGAGGCCTGCAACAAGCTAACATTGCGACCGCTGGCCAACGGTTGGATGTTCTCCTTAGCGGTATCGAAGTCCATTTTACAATCAACTTGTTTTATAGGAACAACGATTTCCCGTTGAATTGCAAATCATATAACCTTAACAAACAAAACTACGCGCCGCTAGATGCTAGGGATAGCACTTGCGCCAGCAATGTATCGATAAATGAAATTTGACGTGCGGCGATACTTCGAGGTAAATATGTATACGGCATTCATCCAGGGCTGACAGCTCAGTTATTAAACGAAGCTGGACTTTTGGATACCTATTTGTATTCCTAATGCTCTTTTCATAAAACAAATTGGTATCTAACCTCCTTGTAATTTATCCAAACCAAATAGCTAAAGAAAACATGAGTTAATGAAGAATTAGGGTAATTAACAACATGCAGGGAACTCCCATACAAATAGAATATTCGATATTTTCAGTTATTCAGTTGTCAACCAGCCTTTGCAAGAAAAGGAGGCGCCAAATTAAGTAATATTATTTTATGAGGTGTCTGACAGACACTGTCTGTCCTAAAACTAAACTCGAGCATTTTCTTGTACCTATAAGTACTTGTCCATTTCAGTTGTCTAAGATAAAAAATTATATGATTTTTGGCGGGAATCCAAGCCGATTATTTTTACAACGGCATAATGTATCACTCTTGAGCACTGATTACTGATCCATCACTGATCTGTGATCAGTTGTTCTGCTGAACGCAACCATTCAGTCGTATAGGGAGTTCCCTGTTTTTTTTTTTTAATTTAACTATGTAATTTATTTTTTATAGATTTTGCGAGCCTCTACTACCCATAGACACTATTCGGGGCATTTGCTCTTTGTTATAGAAAAATCAATATAGAATTCCGATTCCTCCCTCTTTAATTAATTTTTTTTTAGCGCCAACAAAATCTTCGGCATTTTCTTCTTAAGCAGCTAAAATAGTTGGTAACTTAATTATTTTTGTTTCGCAGAAGCCATTTAATTGCTTTGTTATAGAAGAATCATTAGAAAACTCCAATTCCTCCCTCTCTAATTCATTTTAATTTAGAGCCAGCAAAATGTTCGGCATCCCATGGTTTTTCTGTTCTTAAATAGCTAAAATAGTTGGAAAATTAATTATTTTTGTCTCGCAGAAGCCATTTCATCCCGTTTTGGTTATGTTTTGGACAAGCCACAGCTGTTCGGTCTGCTGTTATCGGATGGTGGATGGTGGATGTAGATCTGTGTTAATCTGAGTTTCACATCTGTCGAAAATCCCAACTGTTTCATACGGATGGACCGTGTTGGACGACAGTATAACTGCCACAAGATAGAACATATCTGCTGTATTTTCAAATGTTGCCCGCTGGCTCGGATGGGCCCGGCCTCAATAAAACACCTTCATCCTTGATAAACCAGGCTTTTGGGGAAACAACAGACGCCACTTCTGCATTCTGCCTGCCGCGAACACAGAAACCCTTGATTACTTATGTATGTATGGATGTAGGATTTATAATTCATTTATTATAAATATGCATGTCTTGTGTATTTTATAATATAATAAAAGTATGGAGATATGAAAGCCCCTAATAGGGTCCCCAGCTCTGGTTCTGGTTCGCTAAGTTATTTCCATCAGAACCTCCATAGTTTCCATAGCCACCGCCCCCATTGCCAAATCCGGCTCCTCTATTATTTCCAAATCCTCCTTGACCATTTCCACCTCTATTATTACCAAAGCCACCTCCATTATTTCCAAAGCCACCTCCATTATTTCCAAATCCACCTCCATTATTACCTCCACCGCCATAGCTGCGACGCCCGCCACCGCCATAGTTGCTGTTTCCCTGATTCCCATAGCCACCTCTGTTCCCGAAGCGTCCACCACTGCTTCCGCCGCCGTTATCGAAGCGACCCCTTTTGGCCGGACCGCCGCCGCCTCCGCTGGGACCGGCCTGGCGCGACTGGTGCGGCAAGATTCCCGTTTCGCGTTTCAGTCCAAAGTCGCCGGCGTTCTTGTCGCAGAGATCCCTGACCACATCGACTAGCTTGGAGTAGGGGTCCTCCAAGTGTTGCACATCGGCGGGATTGTCGCAGGCAATCGTGATGAGATCCTCTAATGCTGGCTTCAGTGCTGCAATCTTGGCCGCATGTTCCGGCTCCATTTCAAAGTTGACCCAGTTGTCCACACGCACGATGTTATTGGCGGCCAGGTCGATCTTCCGCGAACCGAATAGCATCACCTGAAGGGGCGAAACCATTGAAAGCTGCTTGCAGGAAACGGCGCGTGTGCGGATCTTCTCGCCAAAGACGAAGAACGGATAAGGAAAGGTTATAGCCAGGTTGCTGCAGTTAACCGAGGTCTTGTGCAGCAGCGCCGCCTTGGACTCGGTGGTTAAAACCTTGCGCTTCTCCTTGTGCACGCAGATGTTGGGATAGAGGCCGAGACAGAGCAGTGCCAGGGCCACGTCCAGCGTTGGGTCGGCGTTATCAGAATCGGCGTCCACATTGTGAGGCAACATGCACTCCTCCGGGAAGCCGGCCTGCTGCAGCAGATCCAACAGTTGCTGTTTAGCGTCCCACATCACGTTCATAGTGGACATCTGAAGGCCCTTCCAGTCGCAGAAGCGAGTTTCTGCCTGCTCGCCGCGATGCTTGGCCTGCTGCCACATTTGCGACGCTACAATCATGGCCACGTGGTCGGAGCACTTGCGGCCACTCAGCGCCTTCTGATGATTTGCAAGTCGACGCTGGCCGATGTCCAGGGCAAACACCTCGGAGAAGGTGCTCGAGTAGGAGGCCATGCTGGCCACCAGGTCGGCGCAGCCGAAAACGGCGCCTAGTACCATCATCTTGCCCAACCGGGGCTCGATGGGCAGGCGCGCCAGCAGGCGACCTAGTGGGGTCAGTTCATCGTTGGCGTCCAGGCAGCGCATCTCACGCAGAAGTACCTCGGCCTCGATGACGGCGTCCACTGGCGGCGGCTCCAGAGCCTTTGACAGAAAGTGGTGAATGGCACCAAGGCGGAGCAACTTGATAGTGAGAGCCATCTCGTGCAGTGGCGTGCGGAACATCTCCGGCGTGAGGTTGTCCTCGAGCACAGCGAAACGGGCGCGAGAACATAGTGTGAAGCAGAAACCAGGCCGAACGCGGCCGGCGCGACCCTTGCGCTGCTCCAGGTTCGTCTTGCTAGCCCACACGGTGGCGTAGCTGGTGAGATTATTGTGCGAGGTGAAGAGCTTCATACGAGCCTTGCAAATGTCCACGACGAAGACGATGTCATCAATGGTGATCGAGGTCTCAGCTATGTTGGTGGACAGGATTATCTTTGTGACGCCGTCCGGCACCGGGTCGAACACCTTGCGCTGGTCGTCGCGCGGGATCTGCGAGTGGCACGGCAGGATGCGGTACGAAGCCGAATCTCCAAATGTTTTTGAGCTCTGCAAGAACTTCATAAGGGCGAAGATCAAATTCCAGCCGGGAAGAAAGACCAGGATGGCGCCAGGGATGTTCTTTGACTTGATGAGCCACAGAAGCGCCTCTAACAGTTCGAAGCTCACGTCCGACTCGGACAGCATGGCCATGGAGTTCTTGGTCTGCTCGGAGTACTTGACATCGCAAACCTTGTTGTAATTCTTTTCTGCCTCTTCCCTGTTCTCCGAGAGCTGCATCTGTTCCTCGTCCTCTGCCTCCTTCCGCTTGCGTCGGGACTCCACCGAGGGCACGAAGTTAGTCATCTGCAATATGTCTTCCAAAAAGAATTGCTGAACAGGAAAGGCCCGGCCAGGAACCTCCAGTACTGGACAGCCGCCAAAGTAATGGGAAAAGAGTGTGGTGTCGATGGTGGCCGACATAAGAATAACTTGAAAGATAAAACACATATATTTTAATGGTAACTTCAATGTTAATGATAATGTTGTAATTTTACCGTGCAGATCTGGATAGGTGGCCACCATATCCCGAAGAATTACCAGCAGGAAATCGCTGTTCACATCCCGCTCGTGGATCTCGTCAACAATGATATGTGAGACGCCTCTCAAGCCTGCCTCAAGCTTGCGTAACAGCACACCAACTGTGCAGAAGAGGATACCGCCATAGGGCCGCGGGAAAACGGACTCGAAGCGAACGGAGTAGCCAACAGTGTCACCCAGCTGCTCGCAGCGTTCACGGGCCACGCGCTCTGCTACTGATATGGCCGAGATGCGACGTGGCTGCGTCACATATATGTTGGCAAAGGCTCCCTGGCCGGACGAAATGTAGTCGTCGAGAATGTATTGGGCTATCTGTGTGGTCTTTCCGCAGCCGGTGTTGCCGCGAATAATTACCACCGGGTTCTCATTGATGGCGCTCAGAATCTCGGAGCGCATGGCCGAAATGGGCAACGTATCACGAAACTCCATGAACTGGCGATATTCTGCGTCGTTCTGACGGCGTTCGCGCAATGAGCGTTCAAAACCGATCGAAAGATCCTCGATTGATGTGGTGGCCAGATCGCCTTCATCGATGTTGCAGGCGTGCCAGGTATTCCAATTTGGCTGCGGGGGGGCCCAAGGAATCACTGAGCTCTCCTGCCGCTTTTCGCTTTGTGGTTGCAAAGGGGTTACAGCAATCTGAGGAAAGCAAGAGAATCAATTAGATAGGAAATAACGTCAGAACCTCTAAAAACTATATAATGCTACAAAATTATTAATTCTATCCATCTCTTATATTATTCGCCCAATGTATTGGCAAAAAATTTAGGCAAAAAAGGCCTGTATCCGAAGGGAACAAATTGGAATGTCTTTTAAAATGAAGTTTAAGGGGGTTGACCAATGTGACGGCCGTTTTTTTTTTTTTAATTTTCCTGAAAAGCGGAGAAGACTTAGGAATCTAAATTTTTTACCAGTTATTAGGAAAACCGTAAAGTATTTTTCGAAAATTTTCTAAAGTTTAAATATTGTACGATTTTTGAGATACAGGGTGCCAAAGGACTACTGTACTATTAACATATCCTGGAAATTTCTCGAAAATCGGTTGAGAGGTTTTCGAGAAATTATATTGACCAGTTGGAAAAACGTGGTTTCGAGAAAAAGGCGTTTGAAAGTTTGATTTCGAATAATGCCATGGAACGTTGCCAAAAAATTTAAAAATTTTTCAATTATTCGTATGGAAGCTATAGGATATTGTGTATAATTCTATGAGTACGAAAATAAGATTGGTAAAGTTTCAAGTTGGTATCTAAGAATTGAGCAAATTATAAATTCGTACCTAAAAGCGGTGCTCTGGAACACAGGAACACGCGTTGAGGTGCCCTTCTATTTATCGCTGTAACTTTTTAACGACACCGAATTTCGAAAAATCATTTTAACCACATATAGTAAATTAGCTATAAAAGCGATTGATGAACAAAAAAATTAGTTTATTTGAATCCGTCACATGGGTCAACCCCCTTAAACAATCCGATTGTTTGTTACTTTGTGTCGATGGTGCATCCTTTGCGGCAAGCGTAGAAAAGAAAACATTCTATCTGCGTGGTTCAATAAGGTAAGCCTCTGAGATCTGTTTTCCCATAGTCAGTATATGCTTTTGGTTGACCCAAAATTCAAATGTTTTTATTAGTGGTGCTTTTTTTTCGAAAACCCCCCCTAAAAAGGTACCCGGTATCCAATTCATTATGGGTGAAATTAAAAGGATCACTGATATGGCTAACCTAAGAGACATGTTGCTGAAAAAAAGTGGCACAACACCCATTTGATGGCATATGTTGCTAGGAACATGTTGAGCAACACCCATTGATGCTGCCAACCAGTGTTGCCAACTTTTCCTTGAAAAAAAACTGTTTTTTAAACGGAAGAACAATTTAAAAAAACCACAAATAATTTGAAAAAGCTAAAAAAAAAATATGTCCCTCAATTTTAAAGCTATCTAAACGAAACTTTGCAGATAGTATAGTAGTAGTAGTAGGGTATACAAACTTCGGAGTACCGAAGTTAGCTTCCTTTCTTTCCTTAACTATAATATATCAATAATGTCAATTTGTTCTGTTTGGTCCTGGTTTATATAAGATAATCCTGTTCCAATCATTCGTAAAAACGTGTTAAGAACATTATAGGTGTTAGCAGCAGCATTACGTCCCCACGTACCCATCCCTTAAAATCGTCACTCTTGATCCGGGCATTCCGAACTTTTTGCTTGTAATCTTTCGGCATTTTGTTATTTTTAGCTCAAGAGTCGCTCTTGTTATTCCCGTTTCTTGAAATTCGTTTTAATGTCACCAATGCCAGAAATTAGGTATTTCTCCTAATGATATCCCTATAGGAATTCTTAAAATAATTTTTAAAAGTATTTTTAAGAATATTCTTAAAGGTAACAGTGGTTGTTGTTCATGTTTGGCTGAACGCTACCAATGTAACGATCATACACAACAAAATCAGAAAAAATCATTTAAACAAAATAAAAAGCCAGAACTCCCGCTGCCCGCTGTTTGTAAATTTTTCTAGCAAATGACACTCAGAAAAAGCCAGATCTGACGGAAAAAAGCGAATCTGGCAACAGTGCTGCCAACACAAATGTAGGTGTTGCAGAAGTCGTACACAGAAACTTCATTGTCTAATAACTCTTAGCTCTTACAGTCTCTGAGACCTGTTAAACAGGAAGGACAGACGGACGGATAGTCGGACAGAACTAAATTCGAATTTTGAACTTGTACTTACATTCAACGGAATGGGAGCACTGTCCTGCTCGATTTTTATGTTGCGCGGATTAACGACAGGGAGATCCAACACTTTGATGACCTCATCCAAGCTGTTCACAAGGTTTGGGGACAGGTTCACCGGGTAGGGCTTCAGCTCCTCGTCCTTTTTCTTTTTCAGAGTGCCGCTAAAGGCCTCAATTACCTTGAGGTGGAACAGCTGCCGTACCAGAGACAAGGCGCACGACTTGCTGGCAGATTTCTTGTTGGATCCGGTCTCACGGGCCGTCACCTTGCGCTTAAGTGCGGGCACGTAAATAGACAGCTCGGCCATAAAGCTCCTGGATTGATCACGTTATTATTAAAGATGTTGTACTCGGGCTACGGACTTTGGATTGGAACTCACCCCTTGGGATCGTGCTCAGTGGAGAAACAAGGCCAGCCGCCAGAGCGATATGGTTCTAATGTTTAAAGCGCAGCCGGTATACTAGCGCTGATTTAGTTGCTGCCTGCGCCGTCCTGCATGGGCGTCCGTTTCAATCACAGACCCCATGCAGGGCAACCGGGCGCTGGTTCAGTGGGTCAGTATCGTACCACCTCGCTCTGCTGGCCAAGCCCTCAAATATGCGGACTGCGTTTTGGACTTGGTTAGTAAAAGTTTAAACCAAATCCAGAACGCAGACGCGGAAAAAAATAATAGGCACGTACCTAGCGTGGTCCGGGCCCACCGGAGTGTACTTGTAATCGTCGCGAATGTTATTCGACTGCTTGTACATGTTCAGGCGGTCCTTGGCGTTTTCAATTGTCCAGTTACCGTGAATAGCAGCGTTTACGTCAATCGATTCTGCCTCATTCATGTCCTTTTGCTCCTGCACATGGTCGATGATGTTAAAACGGTCGGCGCGTCCTTCGTGGTTGAGTGGTCGATACGCCTCGCCCAGATCTTGGGGACCAGACTGGCCGCCAAACACACTCCTCGGCTGGTCGCCCTGACCTGCAGTTCCCTCGCCCGCTGTACCTCCTCTGGGGGCACCCGCTGCTGGAGCACTGGGATCGGCTGGTATGTCCTGGGCCTTCAACTTACCCACGCGCACCAGATAGTTAACAAAGTCGCGGCACGCGTTCTTCTCTGCATCCTTTTTGTTGGTGGAGTTTCCCACACCAATGTAGTTATTCTGGTCAACCCGAACCTCGCAGAGGAAGCGCTGCCGATTCTTGGGCCCTACGATGTACAGCAGAATAGACAGTGTTCGAAGAGTAGGTTTCTCGAAGCCACTCACCTGTCTGACGAACTTCAAACTTTGGCTCAATGCGAGACTTGGCACAAAATTCGTACAAGAACGATTTTATATCCATTTTTTCAATTGTTTCAGATATGGGAACTCAAAATAAAACTGGACCGCTTTTGATCAATCAATAGCTTAGAGCTGGATACTACACCACTCATTATACTATCGATATATCGATATTTATATGGGTATTGTTATGGGTATAGGCCGTTCTCACTAGTGTTGCATTGTTGCAGTTCTGTTTTTGCTTTAATTGATACTGGATTAATTTTTAAAGTTTTGATTAGAGGCTTGACACCATCCAAACTTACTTAATTAAGTGCGAGAAAGATGATTAGTACTTCCCATGGAAATTGTAATGCTTTAATTGAGAAACTCGTTAGATCTATCATTGTTTTTCTTTACCTTTCAAACACACAACAACACAAGGTAATAATAAAATCTATTGAAAACACTATCGTATCTATTTGTGGATGAGAGAACTTCTTGAATCACGAAAAGGGTAGAGTAACACAATGTGGTACTTTGCTGACCCCGATAGCAAATAGTATTTAAGTAATAAAACTCTGGCTTGGGGAAATAAGGTTTCACATTGTACTTTCATCCTTACCTTCAGACACCTGAAATCCTTTAAATTTCTTAACCTACATTAATAAAAAAAATTTTGGACGACAAGCTAAATTTGTTTAAATTTATTCTCCAGCAACTTCAAAACAGAAAATTCTCCGGCAACTTAAAAACAGAATGTACACAATGCATTTTTGACCCAATGGAAACACCTTTGTGCGATAGTTAAAACGTGCATAGTGGAGAGTTACCTCTTTAAAAAAATTGTTTATATAATTTTAGTATTTTTAATTAATTTTCTTAACGTAGCTATTATGTTTCTTCTTATTTCGCTTAAAATTTTTTATTGAACAACATAGTTTTAAGCAGCTATTTCGATATTTGCCATAAAAATATCGATAGCACTTCGTGTAGATATATATCGATGTGTAGGAACTGTCACCCATAGCTAAACGCTCTTTGCAACGCGATGGTAAAAAGAGGCCAAGAACTGAGTTAAAAATGTAAACGCGAATGCCAACCAAGCTAAATAATAGTGCACTCGCGTATTCCTCCTATTAATCACCGATTTCGAACCGTTTTCGCGGACTCCTTCCACTTTACCGTGCGTACTGTATTGGTGGCCAACAGCTACAGCATCACACACACCCACACAGCAATATCCACCTATACGGGTGAATGTAGATAAAAGTAAAAAATCACGCACGCACACACACACGCCTGCATATAATTTAGTTAAGGCGCACAGTGAAGCACAGAGTTGAGTGATAATCGGACAGCAATTGCACAAATTGGAAGGGAGGGGAGTCCAGTCACAACACTGCACGGTGGATAAGGAGAAGCGGAGCGGGGAGATAGAGAGATCGAGAGAGAAGAGAAAAATAGAGAGCGACGAGAAGTGCCAACACCCAGCGCTGATCTCGCAGCGAAAATATAAACTATAAACAAACCAAGCGCGGTGCACGGGCGCAGTGAAAGTAACCGTAAACGTAATCGCCACCGCTGCAAGTTTGCTTCCATTCATTGCATTTAACACGAACTACGCACGCACACCGCGGCAGCTGCTGCGCCAACTACAGTAGCTACTCCGACTAGACCTCCGTCGAGCAGCGATGGGGAACTGCCTCACTACACAGAAAGGCGAGCCTGAAAAGCCCGGCGAACGCACCAAGTTAGATGAGCCGCCACCCATAGGCGGGGGCGTGGGCGTGCCGCAGATCCCTTTGCCTCCGCACACCGGCCAGCCGCCAGAGCAGATCCGTCCGGTACCACAGATCCCGGAGAGCGACACGGCCAGCGCCAACGCCAAAATATTCGTCGCCCTCTACGACTACGATGCCCGCACCGACGAGGACCTGAGCTTCCGAAAGGGAGAGCACCTGGAGATTCTGAATGACACACAGGTAAGTGAGTCAAGCGCGCGTCAGTGTGAGCGGCCTGAGGGTGTACGAGTGAGTGTGGGAATTTGAGGAATGGCCTGATAAAATGTGAAAAGCATTTGATAACGGTGATTGTCGTAGTTTGCTCTAATTTGCTGAGCGAATTGAAAGAACGTGGTATTGTTTACAATAAGTTCAACAGACAGTTATGCCTGTCTAGGTTTTCATTCGAAGGTTAACTGAATAATACATCTTCGAATTTGTCATAAAATAATCTAGTTTCATTCATCCACTAATTTCATTGTCCACTTTAAGCTGGAACAAGCCAAAGAAAACTTAAATTTGCCAACCCATTAAATATTCGGTTAAAGCTTAAAAGATACATATGTAATATGCGGACACCCTCTGACTATTTGTTTAAAAGCATACATATGTATGTTATTTCAATCAATTTATTTCATTTTATTACAGTTATTATATATATGTGGGCAAAAAGTAAGGTGAATTTGTTTGTAAAATGTAAAATCTTTATTGATTCTTCTTCATCAATTTCATTCCCTTCAAAGTAATCCCATCCTGATAAAACACACCTATGCCAACGATTTTTCAAATCCTCGAATCATGCCAAATACTCCCTTTCCGTATAGGCATCAGCGCCATTTTCGATTCAGCTTTTAACTCCTGAATAGTCACGAAACACGTTCCCCGGAGTGTTCTGTTGAGATTTGGGAATAGCCAGAAGTCACACGGAGACATGTTCTTTTTGAAAAAAGTTCAGTTCTTTTGGACAAAGCTGAGCAGTGACGCGTATCATACCCAATTGGTCTTGACTATTTTCGAGCACGATTTCCTTCACTTTTTTATGTTATCCTCAGTAGGCCAGTTGCAGAATTGGGTTTTCGATAGAATATATTCACAATAATCTCTTTCTTATATTCACAACGATTCCGCACACGAAAAACACAAAAAATTCTTGGTAAAAATCGAAAAATGAAGCCTTGGTCGTTTGGTAGACACAAAAGTAACTGATAACACAGGTCGACAAAATTTGAACTTTTTTTGCATAGAGACTAAACACGACTGATTCTGAAAGATCTTGGTCTGTACATTGCTAACGAAAACGAAATTTTGCCATCACGTACCAAATGCGTTAAATAGAGAGGCAAATGTTAAACTAACTTTATATATAAAATGTAAAATGTAAAAGTAAATCTTTCAAGTAATGAAAGTTGGCATGATGATTTTCAATTTTAAACTGCAAGGGTATACAAA
>JAEIIH010020831.1:0-11073 GCA_018904745.1 Drosophila orosa | reverse complement strand
AAAGAAGAAATGTTCTTCACATGGTTTAACTTATAAATACATTTTCACAACTCCCTTAACAATTTAAAATATAATATATAATTTATAAACACTGATAAAATCGAGGCTAAAAATAAAGATTTAAAGACCTATCTTCTACCTCTCACAACCATAAGATGTCTTAAAAAAAAAACCAACTAATTAGCCTTAAAAAGAAACCCCACAAACATCTGGTTAGGGGCAAAACTTTCCCAAAGAGAGCAAGAGATCAAGAAATGGATTTTCAGGCTAAATATAAACTTTTGGCGATTCTTGATTTCTTAAAACAGATGCGCGCACCTAATGAATGAAATAAACCCAGAAACACGAGCATACTTCGGGCTAACTGAAAGAGATTTAAAAACGATTTACAACTGGCAAGGATATACCACCTTTTCTTAAGGCATACCTTAATCTGTAGATGTGTTCCAAGTCTCGGCCAGGCTCGGCTCAGGCAACCGACTTTTATTGCACCATAAAGTAATTTACAAATGGGCGCTCATGACCTCAAGGAAGATTTGTGTTTGGCCCAAGAAATTGTGCCGTCTACCTGAGGTGAGGTATTCCTCCCTTGATTTGCCATCTCCTCTTATTTTTTTGTATATATTTTTTTTTTGTGTCATCTCATCAATGCGATTCCTGAGGTGAAAGAAGAGAGTGCTGTAAGGGGCAACAAAGGGCAAGAGGCAGATGCAAGAAATGCAGGAAATGCGGAAAACGTGGAACAATTGGGTGAGCAGGCGAGCGAGCGAGTGACGAATCCTGCCGAGGAAAGACCCAAAATGTACCCCTCTGCTGTGCCGCCTTCTGCTCCTTGGTTCGTTGCACAACTTAAAAAGGTCAATATGCAGCTGCAACTGAGCAACTCGGAGGCCCCCTCCCAGTGCACCGCTCTCTTCGGAGGGGGTAAAAAACAGGAGGGGGCGGGCTCTTTAGGCCTTGTCGAAGTTTCACTGACAACTTTTGCACACTTTCCCTTAATCCTCGCCCCCGACGACGTCCACAGAGAGGAGCTTGCTTGCTTGCTGCGAGTTTTGTTCGCCTGTTCAATGCATTTTTATTTCGGCATATTTTTTCCAGAATTTTTTTCTTCCAAAAAGAAAAGGAAATAAATAAAAATTCAAGTAAAAAGAAGGGGAGGCAGTCTTAAACCTGCCCGCCCGCCTTGATGTGCATTTTTGGCCAGGCCTTTGACTACACATTCTGAGCGCCGCATTGAAAGCCGGTTGATTTATTAGGGCTCTGGGTTTTATTAACCCTTCAGAAGCGCTCCGTGTAGCTTTTCCTGGTCGTCGTGGGGAGGTGTGAAAAATGGAAATGACTTGGCAACACTGGAGGAAACCCATTCTGTAAACTAATTAGAGCCAGGAAGTTCGTTTTCCGTTGGCAAATGCAATGCAAAACAGTTGGCAATTCTAGAATTAAAAGTAAAGTAGGCACCACAGGAAGAACTATTGCAACCAACACAGTGGTCTATCGAAAAAGGAAACCTAAAAGTCAAAATACTTCTTTCTATTTGAGTTTATGATATTTTACTCAAAGAAATCTACATATAAGCAATAATATTTATTTTACACATTTTTCACCGCAATTTGAACCCTTGTCGTTGGTTGGTTTTTCAATTAGTTCAATCCTTCGATCACTTACTGTACCGAGAGAACTCTAGAGACCGAACAACCCCTGGCTGGAGTTGCAGCTGCCTGAGCTGAGCTGAGCTGAGCCCTCCTTCCTCTACCTCGTGCCCATTCTCTTCCAATTTCAACTGGAAACTCGCAATTCAACAGAGGGCACACCGAAAGGTTATCACACAGACACAACAGCGCACACACTCATACTCATGCCTGAGCCAGCAGGAAAAATTGAGGGAAAGAGACTGAGAAACCCTCAATCATTCCATCACTCCCATAATGGAGCGGTCTACGGGTTAGAGCAATATCATATCATCTGTCGTCCCATTTCGATTGTAATGCTCAATTAATGGGTTGGCGGGGGTGGAAGCGGAAGAGTGTGGAATGGGTAAGGGGCCAAAGGGTTAAAGGGGTTGCCGAAATTGCCAGAAGGATCGGCATAATTCAGCATGAAATCTGTACGAAATTGGTGAATCATATTCCGATTGGGGTAGATTATGGGCAAATGGGGGAGAGTTTTCAATGTTATGTGCTCTCTAAGCAGATAATCGAGATAAAAATGCACTAAACAAACTGACAACTAATTTGTTTTGATTAGGTTGGGAGGATTACAAAAGTTGTTATATTATACATAGAAATAAGGAGTATTTCGATAGGGGTTTATAAAAGAAATAGAATTTAGTAAAAAACATTATAATCAGTTCTTTAAAGGATTTTAAAGCTGTAATCCACCAACTTTATTTTGAGAACCCCTTGAATAAAATAAAACATATAGAAGAAGAGGTCTGTAAACCTTTCAGTAAAAATATATACCATGAGTTTATGGTTCATGCTTGGGTAAATATCTCAAGAGTCTAGTTGTTTCCATCAATACATATTTAGGTAGTTTTTTTGCAGCTTGTTCGTCCTGTTATTGTTAAATTTAAGTATCCTGTGTCCAAATATCAATGACTCAGTCAATACATATCGATTGATAAACGAAGAAACTGTGGAGATGGGCCAGCTGCTGCAGGCTGCAGCTACTTTTATTTCCAGCTGAAGATTGCCAGCTGCTGTCCTGTTTCTTCTGGCTCCCTGACTTTACTCTTCCGAGTGGCCCTTTCTCGGTAGAGTTGCATGTTGCATGCGCATGGTGGCTGCTGCATTCGAAACGCAACAATTACACGCTCCTCTCGGACTCGAACGAACACAGGTTGAGTCTCCTGGGCCGACTGACTCTTTCAGCCCTGTCGGCTTATCGTACAAACACCTGCCATGAGGTAATTCGATTGTGTTTTGGCCAGGATGCGCCATATGGAGGCAGTGTTGCAGGTGTGTGGACTGCATTGGGGAGAATCTACAGTGCAATTGCATGAAGCCCTTTGGATTCGGAAGGGGGGAATGCGAACACTCAGGGAAATCTTTGCTGGCTATAGAAATAAATCTCTGAGGTAGAGATTTTTATTTATACCTTTGGTATAATTTTAGGAACTATTTCACCATTGATTGTTCTGGTTTTAAATCCCTCTTTGCATCGTCTTTGTAATTTATTATTCGATTCATTGAGATTAACACATTCCTAGAAAAACCTTGAGAGTTAAATAGTATTCCAAGGAAATTTCCTAAACAATCAGGCATTCCTCTTAAGAAATTATACTCAAAAGAAACGCATAACTTTATCTACTTTTTAATATGTTAAATAATTAAAAGAGGGTTTAAATCCCTCTATATATCATCTTTGTAATTTATTATTAGACTCATCTCAATACACATTCCTACAAAAACCTTGAAAGTTAGATATTATTTAAAGAAAATGTTCTAAAAAGTCATGTATTATGATTCCTCTTAGGAAATTAGACTCGAAAGAAAGCTATTAGACTATCTTTTCTACTTTTTAATATCTTGAATAATTAAAAAAGGAAATTTGAGTCTATTAAGTAGATGATTTCAATTTTCCCTGTGTGTATGGACAATTGCCTGATGGAAAAAGTGGATAGAAAAGTGGTCATGGGGAAAGAAGGAGGCACTTGGAATGGCACTTGAAATTGTGAACTGACACAAAACTCTCGGATCCCCAACATCCTGCTCTTTCCTCCTTCCTCACCCCTTTCAGTCTCCCGTACATCCCAGACAGACGAAGGGGGAACAGAGATAAAGGTGCGTTCTTTTTTGGGGATTCCCCCATCCTCCCACATCAACTCTCTGTCCCTCTCTTGGCGCCGCACTGCGAACAGGCGCCTGCCTGCACAAATTTATGATATCCTGCTAAATTATGCAACTTATCATTCTCGTGTGGCGGCGCTCTAGCTCCATATCATCCGAATATCCCTTTGTATCCCTGTATCCCAGTGTGTATGCTCTTGTCTATTGATTTTTCGGCGTCGCCTCGCCGCATAATAAAAACATGCAAAGGTGGGGTCACATAATATGACCCCCAGGTCAGTGTTTTGCGCTTTGTGGCTCCGCTTCAAGGACACCGTGACATTGGGAAGCTTGCTCTCCCAACACCGACCACCCTCCACCCTCGCGCCTAACAGCAACAGCAGCGCCACCTTTTTTTAACAGCCCAAAAACTGTAAAGTGACGAAAACATCATTCGGCCGGCAGGGCCCTACTACTAATTTCTGCTGCCTACTACACTTTTTGCACAGTTGCGGCAAGAAACAAAGTCCACAGCAGAGAAACAGCGAATATGGCGAAAAGCAAAAGTGCCCTGTGCTCCGTTTGCAGTTGTTGTTGTTGTTGTTGCCGCCGCCGCCTGCTTCGTTTTTCTGTTCTCACACATACTCGCCGCATGTTTTGTTGCCTACTGTACGCGCAACAGAGGTCGTAGCAACAACAACTTCGCCTGCCTCTGTGGCAGCTCTGTTATGAGAGTTCTATGTTTTGCTACCCCTCTCTCTTTCTCTCTCTCTCTCTCTCGCTCACTCGCCCTGCTCTGTTTCGCCGCGCGCACACATGTAGCGAAAGAGAGGGAAGATATACAGAGCTGAGCGAGCGAAGTTTCCCTGTTTTCTGTTTTTGTACGGCTTTAATTCCTTTTTTTTTCCCTTGCCATGTATTTTCTGTATGTGTGTCTGTATGTATTCCCCCTTTGGCTGTATTTTTCTTTTTCTGTTAACAGAGAGCAGGCAACATGTTGCCGCAACATTCTATCCACTGGTGGTTGTTTGCATTTCGTATTCCCCTCAGGAAACTGCAAAAAACAAAAAATACTGGGCTCGTTCAGCGAATATGTTTGTGTGTGTGTGTGATCTGCAAGTAAATCTAATTCGGAGACTGGGACCACGATATGAGTCACTTCTCTGAGGGGGGTAAGCGCCAGTCTACAGTCTACAGTTTGCACTCACAGCCACAGTCTTCAGTCTCCAGTTCGAACCTCATTTATAATGCAAGGCGCAAATCGCTATTCGCGACTGCGATCCCGATCCCGATCCCCTCGATTATTGCATAAAACTTTCAATTTTTTTGATATCCGGTTTGGTCACTGTTATATTGTTGTGTGGCCTTCTCTGGACCTCGACTCCTTTTCCGCCTACTTGGTATGAGATTATGTTGGGTTAAAACAGCGATTGGCAAAATAATACAAGCATCTTTTGAAATAAATTCAAATTTAATCAGTAATATTTTACACAGGCCGACAAAAGTTTAAAACATCTCAGAACCAAGAACGGGAAGGTTTTCGATGCGCTGAACTCGAATCTGTCCTTGAAAAACGTCCTAAAAGTCAAGTTTTTGAGATATTTTAATATAATATGCAAAATATACGTTTTCCTTGTAAATTTTAGGTGCTGTAACTTTAATAAGAATAATTTTCTTAAAACGATCAGTACGGCGTCTTAAAGTAGTACTGATCAACCCCTTCAAACCAAGTACTAAAAACACATTAAAATTACGCAAAAACGAAATTTTCTAAAACTTTTGAATTGAAATATTTTAAAAACCTGATGTTTGAGGCCTGATTCGAGTTCAAAAAAGTATATTCCTGTTTTTAATAATTGTGAAAATTAAATGGTACATTTTTATGTTAAACTTTCTTTTATTTTAAAAGTATTTGAACAAGAATTTGAGTTGAGCTTAAATTAAATTGAATTTCATTTTATCTGATTTGTTGGGTACATTTTTAATTAAGCTCAATAGATAATATGACTTAGGAATTATAAAAAAGAAACATTTATTTATAATTTTAGATGTTTAGTTCTTTCAAAACATATTTTATCATATCATTATCCAGAAATTTCTTTGTAAATAAAGCTTAAAGCAAAAAAAAGTACAAGTACACTTTCCTTGTGACCACAACTGTATGTACTTGTAATGTTTTGAATGTTTGGTACATAAATATACAGATATTTATGTGTGTATGTATATGCAGCACTGGACTCCAGACTCCCGACGAACGAAAAAAAAAAAATGTTTACATGTTGCCGACTCTGCCGTTGTTGTTGTTGGTTCGGTTCTCTGGTGTTGCAACATGAGTTATTTTCGTTGTTGTTTTGGTCGTTGTTGTTGCTGGGAGTGCTATATGTATGCAGCTCAGAAAATATTCCCCGACCAATGTCCCTTTTCCCATCCTTTGCTGTCTGCTCTTCGTCGCCTGTTTTTGTTTCCTTTTTTTTACATTTCATTTTTTTTTGTTCAGCCTTGCCTCCCTTGGCGCGTAAAAACTGGTTTTGAACTCGGCTCGTCTCGGCTCTCTTGCTCCTGTGGTCCCTCATTTATTATTGTTGTTTTCGTCCCAAGTTGATGATGATGATGATGACGATGTGGTTGTTGTTGCTGGCTCATATAGAAAATGAAAACTTATACGACGAGAGATCCCCAATGTGTATCTCTCTGCACGGAGATATCGGATTCTCGACTTGTGTTACAGATTTAATCATTATCATGCACGAGCATGTGGGTCTATGTATGTACATATGTGTGTGTATGCCCAGGAATGTTATCCCTACGAGACTTTCAATCGAAAATCAAAGCGCGGGAAAACTCTGGGCTCATGTTTGTGTAGGTATGTAGGTTTTGTAAAAGTAAACAGTTTTTGGATGTTTTGATTTATGCTTAGCTCAGCGGAAGGAATATTTAGAAATCTATGTAAATAGATACATACATATGTATGTACTTTGGTTTATTTAATGTTTTATATATTTAAGCATTCTTAGGAACGATTTTCATTGGTTATATGCTTTGTTTACATTTTCTTTAGTTATTGTTACTTAGAAAATTCAAGAACTTAATAAAACTAAAGAAAACTGATTCAAGGCAAAGTGAAAATATGACATATTCGTTTTTAAATATTTGGGAAATATTTTTTTAGGACCTTCTAGTCTTCGAATAAAAACAAATATTTCAATATGAATATACATAAATTATAATATAACTACTTATTTAAGAAAGAGTTTATTTTAGATCAGCGAAGGGCACGCCATGGCTCAATTTGCTCACGCTGATCAAAGTGTTATCTTTTTTCGGAGGCAGTTGGCAGAGCTGCTGCTCAAACCGCTAGATCTCGTGCCCCCCGCTGCTTTAGACATTTATTATAAGAAGGAATGGGAATAATGGAAATATTAAAAAATAGTCATAAAATATAGAGAGTAAGAATGAGTTATTACAAATTATTAAACATTATTATTTACTCTAGTTTAATTTCTATAAATGAATACAAAACATGCAGCTTTTTTCAATATAATTGACAAGTTTAAACTTGCGAAACCTCCCTCGCAAGCAGTGCAAGTCAGAGCAAGCAGTCTTCCTAACCATTTTTGTGGCAAAGTCCAGCGAATGTGAAATAAATTCAAATATACCGCTGCACTGTTGTAACTAATAAATAATTACCTTGATTGTTTTCAAATATTATAAAGAATTTTATTAAAAAATTTACCCATTTTACTTTGCCATTGCAGGACGCAGCTGGGCCCTCGCTGGATTTCTACGTCTCCGACTCGATGCAGGAAATGCTGAATGTGGACATCCGTGCGGAGATTGCCAATGTGGTGGGCAGCTCCAGCAGTGATCTCACCTCCTCCCTGGATCATGCCCTCGAGGCCATATCCGCGATAAACAACAATACCAGCAGCACAGGGAGCAGCAGTCTGCCGGTGTCCTACAATGCCAATGCCAACTTCCTCACCAGCAGCGCCCTCCACGCCTCTCCGACAGCCAAGTGGATGGGCTCCTCGGCCAGTTTCTGGAACAACTCGGACTACTATGCGGATCTGGGTGCCTGTGTGAATCCCATCTCCGTGATGCCGCTAATAAACTCCGGATCGTCGTTGGTTTCGCCGCGACGCAACAGGACAGCCACATCCGCCCAGGGAAGAGCGGGAGCGGTGCCATCGTCACCCTCTGCGGATCGCGATCACCCCAAGTCACACCTGACCTTTTCGCCCGCTCAGATGAAGGTGAGCGCAGGATCGCTGCGCAGGGAACAGGTGATGGCGCATATACCCAAACAGATATCCGTGGTCACGGGCACAGGCACCACAGCACCGGCCACAATGGCCACCAACTCGGCCCTGCAGCGTCGCAACTCCTCAGCCGTGGATGCTGTGCGCAAGGATCTGGGCTCGGAGCTGCGCAAGGCTCAGTCGAGCCCGGTTCCAAACAACCTGGAAATGGAAATGGGCAAGAACAAGGGTGCCACAACACTGCTCACGGCGGGCAATGGAGCCACCAATACCATTAAGCTGGCACCTGGCATCGGCGGACTGACCTTTGCCAACAGTGCTGCCTACCAGAAACTGAAGCAAACCTCTGTGGTGAAGTCACCGGGCGCCATGTCGCCGGGTGGTGGCATCATCAAGCGGGAGGACTGTAACAAGCGAGGAGGACATCATCAGGTCAGCGGCACCACACCAAAGAGCATTGCTTCGGCGGCCAATTCGCCGCACCATCAAATGCAGAGCAACTGCAGCTACAGCCTGGGCTCGCCCTCGTCCCTGTCCTCCGTCTCCTCCTCGGCGGCCCTGTCGCCGTTGGGCAATGTCAGCAATCTGGTCAACATAGCGAACAACAGCAATGCGAATGGAACGGGAGTGGGTGGCGGCCTGGTGAAGCCACTGCAGCAAAAGGTCAAGCTGCCGGCGGTGGGCAGTCCGTTCCCAAAGCCAGCGTACTCCTACTCCTGTCTCATCGCTTTGGCGCTGAAGAATTCGCGCGCCGGCTCCCTGCCCGTCTCCGAGATCTACAGCTTCCTCTGCCAGCACTTTCCGTACTTTGAGAATGCCCCCAATGGCTGGAAGAACAGTGTGCGTCATAATTTGTCGCTGAACAAGTGCTTCGAGAAGATCGAACGCCCGGCCACGAATGGCAATCAGAGGAAGGGCTGCCGCTGGGCCATGAATCCCGAGCGCATCAACAAGATGGACGAGGAGGTGCAGAAGTGGTCGCGCAAGGATCCAGCTGCCATACGCGGAGCCATGGTCTATCCGCATCACTTGGAGTCTCTGGAAAGGGGAGAGATGAAGCATGGATCAGCAGATTCGGATGTGGAGTTGGACTCGCAGTCGGAGATCGAGGAGTCTTCTGACTTGGAGGAGCACGACTTCGAGGACACTTTGGTGGATGCCATGCTGGTGGAGGAGGGGGAAGAGGAGGAGGAGGACGAGGACGAGGACGAGGAGGAGCACATGCTGAGCGAGTTTGATGCCGAGGACGAGCACAATTCGCACGCCAGCATCAATCAGACGAATAACCTGCCCATTGACCACGAACTGCTCGTCCAGAAGCACAGCGACTTTGATATTGAGGTGAGTCTTGCACCATTCGGTTTTGAATTGTATTTACTAATTTGCTGTATTAAATTCCAGGTCGACGAACTGTACGATGCCATCGACATTGAGGATGACAAGGAAGCAGTGCGTCGCATGATGAACAACCAGTCGCAGCACATCATCGAACTGAATCCGGCCGATCTGAATGCCAACGATGGCTACCAGAAGCAGCAGCACCAGCAGCCGCCGGCGAAGCGTGCCCGCGTGGACATTAACTATGCAATCGGACCCGCCGGCGAGCTGGAGCAGCAGTACGGGCAGAAGGTGAAGGTGCAGCAGGTGGCGCAGCTCCAGCATCAGCCGCCCACCTACAACAGGCGCAAGATGCCGCTGGTCAATCGCATCATCTAGGGCGGGGGCAGAGCCCTCTGAAAAGCATGAATGCCGCGCCGCCACCGTTCCCAATTACATTAAACACTTAGTGCTAGGTATTTGCATTTAAGGCATCCTTGCTACGCTTACTCCGTGTACTCCCTAAGAGTCTCAATCTCAATCCCCCTTATTAATATCCTCTCATATCGGATCGGATATCGAATATCAGCTTTCAGTTTTCGGTGTTCGGTACACAAGGCTTTTCAGCCCGAAATATGTTATTCAATCCCCCCCCATTTTGGCCGCCGTTTGATTTTAAATCTCGGAGAGCAAGAAAGCGCCACTTAATTTGAATCTTTATTTCTGTAGTTCTCCCCTCGAATAAATCTTTATTAATCGTATTAACACACACCCGAATTTCGTGTCCGTTTGCCTGACGCTTGAGCAGAAACTCAATCCCATGACGACGCATGAAGCTTGTTAATTATTTTGCATTCGATTAGTTTCCAACTTGATCTCTCCATATTGACAAATGAATTGCTACTTTCCTCAGTTTAAGTAACTAACTTGACAATGCATTTACATGACCTGACCAGCGATTCCATTCATGGTCGTAGAATAGTTACTACAGCGATTATGTTTGACAACGAAATGTGAACAATAGGTTTATGTTTCGACCTTTTTTGCCCCCTCAATTATAACCACAAGCAATTGCTACAATTTTCAGCCTAAACTTAAGAAACGATCACACATACAACAAAACAAAACAACTTGCCGGTCCAGTATTCGTATGCGAGCTAAAAATGCGGATTTTTATACAACTTTTTGTATGTAATGTACATTATAATTATAATGAAACAAAAGGAATACCCCCACAATTATTGTTGGAACGTACAGTCAATTAAATAATACGATTATTGTATTGTAAGGCAATTCCAGTATGTAAATAGTTTTCTACACATAAAGAAAAACTTGTATACTACGCCCGTGCTTAGCTGTAAGTGTAAATTGTAAGCCAAAAACCGAGAATTCCAAATGATCCGACGAAACCACACGATCCGTAAAACCAATAAGACTTGAACGAAGCGTAAAACCCGACACGAAATCAGTCTCAGATTTAAAAATAGTACAAAAAGCCAACTAACTAGGTTACGGATGACCAAGAAAAAATACAGCCAACTCATGGATGGACTCACCGTTTTTGTTTTGTTTTCTATATCATTTTTACTCCATCTTTCGAATCAGAACCCATCTTTTGCATCCAATTATTCCATAAACGACGAACCAACAACATTCACGCATTTCTTGTTGTAATACTAGCACCTAAGTAGCATTTAACAAATTAAGTACATTGTAAGACTTAGTAAGGC
>JAEIIH010020825.1:0-37390 GCA_018904745.1 Drosophila orosa | reverse complement strand
TGGTTTACACTAACCTGTAAATACTTATAAAAATATTCTGAATAATATAAAGATTAAATATTTATATGAAAGTCCCTTTACAACTCTTTGAAATTCGAAAACTTTATGTATGCCTATCCTTACAGACCTCTTTAAAAACATTACATATTTAATTTTATTATAAAATAGTTCCAAAGATAATAAAGCAATTATCTAAAAACCAATTTGTAGGATATTAGACCTTCCAGCTCAGAGCTGGCAAGGTAGAAAAATGATATAAATTCTCCAACTTTTGACTATTCAAACATTTTGACAAGCGACAATTCGCCTGATTATTGGCAAAGAATCGGGAGACAGTCAAGGCAAACTTGAAAGAATCTTATCGTCAGGGCTGAGGTCCTTTTTTTGCAGCTCCTGTTATTGTCCGTTGAGCTCCCATCTCCTCCCTAGTTGCTTCATTAGTTTGGCACTTCATCTTCGCTGCACGCTCGAGTGGCCTTGGTCTTGGTCTGAGGTTGCCACATCCCTGCAGTGGCGCCCGCTTTGAAAAGTGACAAAAGTTTAATGATGCGTTTAAGTTGCACGTGGCACGCCCTTTGGCGCCCACTGCGTGCTCCGCAGGACTCTCGACAGCGTGATTTGATGAGCTCTACGCATTGCAATGTTTGTTTGCCCCCAGCCCGGTCCTCCTGCTCCCTTAGGGGCATTCGAGAAATTGCAGCTGTCGGCAGGCCATTGATTTTTATCACGTAACTCCCAGACAAATTAAGGGAGTAGGTACTGTGACCCTAGGCAGAAAGTTACCCAAAAAAAGACAGAGAATCAAATTGTCATTTTGCTCATCTGAGAGAGATTTATATTTTATTATAAGCAGCAAACTATTGGAATCGAGATAAAGTCTTGAGTGAGATGAAATAATAAATACGTTCACCTTTAATAGTGTGAAAGAAGAAGTCCTCCTCCTAATTCTGGTTTATTTCATCCACCTTGGAGTCCTCCAGCTGCTTGAACTGTATAAGGATAACCAAGTACGTGGTGACCGCCGAGAAGATCTTGAAGAGCGTGGAGTTGTCAATGGAGAAGAATCCGTAGGCGGTGAACTGCAGCTCCTGCTTGATGCTCTTCGTGAGGAACTTGTCGGCAATGTTCTGGAACTGCTTGCTCTTGCCGTACACCCGAGCCAGTATCTGGGCCGTGCCATTTGCCTCGGAGGCCAGGCAATCGCAGGCACTGCATATCACGGCCATGGTGATGGTCTCAGCCAGCACCCAGGCACACGAAAGGCCCATGGTGTCAGCCACTTCCAACCTGGAACTGGTCAAAGTGGCAAAGGCCAGGTAGCTCTGGTTCGTCACCGTGTAAAAGGCGAAGCCGAAGAAGAATAGAAGTGCCACGCCGGCCACGGAGTTCATGTTCTCGGTGATGTAGCGGAATTTGCAGAGAACCTCTATGAGATTACTCAGCTCCCGCCAGTTTTCTCCACTGGAGTCACTCTCCTGAAGGATAAAAGCATCAAGCTTCCGGTTGAGAAAGCCAATCCGCAGGGCCAGGTTCATGAGTATGGTGCGCAGATATATCGAAAGCACTGTGGAGTAGAGCAGCTGCAGGAAGTAGACCAGAAGCAGGATGCTTTGCCTCCCCGAGCCAATGCCGCTCTGAAAGTGGATGTAGTAGAAGGCCACCGCCAGGACTCCGGAAGCCGCTAAGGCCACCAGGGTGCCCAGTTTCCGACAGCCGTAGTTCTCCCGAAAGCCGTTCACCTCCAGATACTCATCGATCCGTGCGATCTCACGCAAGGTCCGGCAATGACGGGATGCGTTCTGCACGTTGGACAGGACCATCATCGTGTAGCTACAGATGCACAGGAGCGTCTCGATCGTTCGGTTGATCTCCTCGGTATCACCCTGGGCACTGGCCACCAGTCTGTATTCGCGGGAAGCGAAGAGTACGTCCTCGCCGAAGAGGAGCGAGGTGATCAGCATGATGAGGGCCACCAGGCGGCCATACCAGCGGCCAAGTCTGCCCAGCCGTAAAGTCTCCTCGTCGTCGCCGGAATAGAAGGGCATCAGGGCGCAGAGCTGCGAAGGCAGGGCTATGGCTCGGATATCCTGCAAGATCTTCATGGCGATGATGACTGTTCAACGAGTGTTACTAAATTGAGGTGTCCCACTTGCTAGCCCTTACGATACCTTGGCATTCAATGAGTTATTAGCTGTAATGCAACATAATTAGGGAGTTTATTAGCTTAATTAAGATTGAATTAGCAGGGAGATATGTAAGAAATTGTTGCATTATTAAAACTCATTTTTTCCTAACATATCTGTAGAACTAACATCATAACAGGTCTTAATTTTATTACATTAAAGCCCTTCTATTTATTGAATTCCTATTTAAAAAGCGGTCAAAGTATTTACTTAACTTTACCCGAGTCCTGTTTGGCTGGCCATCACTGTTAGGCTCCGGAATCATGACTGATGAGGGGGCTAAGTAGTTTCCGTGGAACAATTACAATCATTGGCTAATTACGAGCTAATGCGACCTGTCATAATGGCGCCCTGACATAAATATCCGCGGAACTTAAAAGCTCCTGTCCATTGCGCCACGCAAATTGCCCAATTACTTTGACAAACCGCCAGCGGCGAATGGAGCTCGATGAACCACGTGAATGGCTTGTCGAAGGACATTCCCGGGGCCAAAGGCAGTCACTCGGTGGAGCCATGGGACTATGGGGCTATGAACAGAGCAGAGATTATGCTCATTATGCAAACGCCTTGGACGGATGAGCTCGTCGAGGCGAAAGGCATTTACTTCAATTATTTCATTAAAGCAGCAGCAGCAGCAGGAAGAGCCGGAGGAACAGCAGCGACAAAAGTCCAGGGGCGTCATCTGTGAATCCTTGTGGCCATCGCAGCGCCTCGAAGATGCCATCGAATTTTGTGTGCCGCTAATGGAGCGTGTGAGTCCGGCAGCAGCTGTCGGAGCCAGCAGCTCCGGCTTAGTCAACTATGCGGAGCGTAGGTCGTGGGTTAATGCACAGGAAATATATATTTATAAAATCTTGATACAGTTTTTTCGTGATTTACATATATTTATTAGCCTTTTTTCTTAACGGATCCCTCTCAAAACTTTCCACAGATTTTACACATCTCTTTGCCATGATTTCAAAAGTAGTTTTATCCAGTTGAAGACATTTTCCTTTCGGCTCAGTGTATCCCTTTTTGTGGGGGCGTTGACATCACACGGACGCCGGAGGTCACCCGGAGGCCAGTAAAATTCAATATCGGTGCCCAGGAAATTCATTGTTTAACCTTTGTTGCTTAAATTGCTCAAATTCCTGCCATTAGTTTGACAAACGAGCCAGCGAAATTATTTTGTTGCAACCAAGTTGCCGGGTACATCCGGAGCAGGAGCAGGAGCCGAAGCAGGAGTAGGATCCGGGAGGACTGTGTGTTGGGGCGGGGATGATCGAAAACCAACCAGATTTCAGGCTAAAGTTTTTGCCACAGCGCCGAGAGCTGTAGCAGCAGCAAACCAACAACTCTGACCCCCAATCCGCAATTCCCCAGCTCCTCCACTTCCACACACACACACCCGCCGAAAACTGAACTTTCCTCCGATTCCAATCCTCGTGCTCGCTTTGGGGCACGCACTAAGCTTGCCCCTGTTGCGGTTTCGCTACCGTTGCCGTCGTCCATGGTACCCGTCGCTGCTCCTTGCGGCATCCTCGGATGTGCCGGTTACTCGGTTATTCCATTGCTGCAGATTTATTTGCGGTTTTGCATAATCACTGAAAATTAGTTTAAAATATTTACATTAAATTTGCATCCCGATGTCTGGGCCTTTCTCTGGGTCTCTCGTGGGGGTCTGCTGCAGGAAATGCTAAGTATAAGCCCTTAAATGGGCATTAGCCTGCTGGCTGAGTTCAGGGCCCCAGAACTCTAAGTGAGGGCTAATTAAATGAGCCGCCTTGATTAACCAGAGATTATTTAGGGTTCCTGTCCTTTTAAGGCAAACAAGTCTAGCAATAAATTGACCTAAATTAAATTTATTAAATGTTACCACTAAAAACAAACTTGAACTAAGAAGCATAACAACATGTGACATTCGTTTAAGAAACTGTTTAACTAACCTATGTGTTAGGTGAATAAATATAATTTCTTAGAGTTCTTTGAAAGAAGAAAGTGTTATTACTGACTCACCCACTCAATAAATAAGTTTTCCTCATATTTTTCTTGTGCTTTTCAAAAGTTCCTCTGAAATACATATTTGCCAAAGCAATTCGAACTTTCTCTAATCATAGCCTGACTGCCAAGTTAAAATCGTCAAATAAAAACCCCACACACAGTCTTCGTTTGCAGTTGCAATATGGTATTTGCTGGCATATTTGCAATACTCGATGATTATCCTCGGGAATATCCTTTGCCATGACTCACTTTTTTACCTGTGCCAACGAGCATTATAATTCTCAGCTTCCATTTGATTTTATAGTAATATTTGTCCTTTCAAGGATACACTACACAGTTAAAAATAGAAACATTTTAGCTAGCTCTTAGATAAAAATATTTTATGCAGTTGGAACTATTTTAAACCCAGAGATTTATTTATAATACATTCTCTGTGCCATGAATAATAAATGTATACTAAGTTTCTTTCTGTGTAGCTCACAGATTCCTTTATTTGCCAAGGTCGTTGGTCCAAGTGTGTGTGACTCTGTGCCAAGGAAATTGAAGGCAGCTCGAGAGGTTGAGGACAAAGTTAGAGCAGCAGGGTAAACATAATTTTCCACCGGGCATAAAAAGAAGACATTGAGTGTCCACGGAGGCAACTCCGGAATGGAGGAAAAAAACTGCACTTGGAGTTTTGGGCCAAAACGCATTTAGGACCACCAAACACATCCGGCAACGGAAGCATTAAGCAGCAGAATGGCCTCTCCTCCTCCGCCGGCGAGGGCGACGGCCATTACCAATGCGATTCCGAGTGCCGCGAGTTATGATGACGACGAGGATCCACAACTTGGACGTTTGGGAAGACTGTTTGCCAAGTGCCCCCAGCGATGGTGGGGATTTGTACCATCAAGATAAGTCTAAGCACTGGCAGTTACTTGAATGGCAACATAAAGTGATTCCCAGCTCCTTGGAAGCAGCTTTGGTGGCATTATTAGTCGATTAATAACGCGGGTAACAAAGCCCTGAAATTAATTATGCCAATTTTAATCCTTTTGGCAGTGGCAGCGGCAGTGGCTCAGCCTTAGCAAATGACATTGCCACCGAATAATCCCGGCCATTAACTGAAAAATTGGCTTTGAGTGGCAGATGAGGCCGAGAGCCTCTCTCTCTCTCTCTGTGTGTGTCGGACTTAATATTTTCATGAACACGTCGGCCAGATTGAGGATTTCTTTCCTTTTGCCATCTCTCTCCCTTTTGATGGGGGCCGCTCTCTGGCTTTAATCCGAGCATTATCCCTAATTTCGAAAATGTCGTTTTCCTGTGTTTTTGCTGCCCTGCCATCAAAACTAAGCCCTGCCCCCGGTCCGAGCACTCATTCCAGGCACGAGTGGTTTTCCTGCTCGCCTTTCCCTCCTTCCTATTCCTCGTCCATTTGGCTTCTATCTTTGCAGCTCTTCCTCCTTTACTCCCTGCGAGTGCATAAACAAATTGAAGATAAACATGCTTATGTGCGGATATACCCAAGAGAGTTCACTGAAAAGAAAAAGGGGAATACAAAAAATTAGGACAACATTTGCTACAATCTCAACAGTTTATTGAAAGATTCGTAAGCTTAGTAAAATGTATATAATTTCTATAGGATATTCAACTTATTCACAAAGATAAGTTAGAAGGATTATGCCACTTACTATTGAAGTTACTCCATTGAAAACACATTTTCGTTGAGTGCATGTGGGCGGCACATAAACCAATGAGAAGCTGAACTTGAAGCATGTTGCAATTTCAGCTGGCGGATCCGCGACGCCGCCCACCACTGCAAATGGAATTGTTTTCCCTGGCGCTGCCGACATTTGTGTCAGAAGTGCCTTAATTTATAGAAAATGTATCTGTCGGATGGGAAGGGACTCCATCCCAGGGCTGCTGCCATGACTGTCGCATGGGCTTCAACGTCCTGCGCGGCGGCTTTCGTTTGTCTTTCACTTCACACAGAAGACCCGACAGCCCGAAGGCAGTCCTCGCCCTCGTACTCCTCCAATCTGAGTCCAAATTCCACATCCCTTCGGCTGTATATAAGTATCCACCACCACTCGCTTCTGTCCTATCTCGGTATATCTGCTTCCCCGGGGGCTCAGCAGCGCAGATGCATGATAATCCCGATACGTACATGGGGGGTAAACACTGGCAACTCCGCTCCACTACCCACAATCCTGTCCAGAAATGATTGAGGGATTTCTGGCCGCCTAGGAGCCAATGATAACGGAAGCGGCAACCGAGCACTTTGCTCTCCATTTTCACTCCACAACGTAATTGATATTTTACAATTGTCTCTGACGGTTCATTTTCCTCGGTCCCCTCGGTCTGGGAGAAGGGAGTAGTAGGAGCTCCTGCTCATCCTGCCCATCCCTCGTGTGTCTGTGGCAAATTGTGCAGAAACTCTATTTCTATTTCTCACATTTCCCACTCCATATGGGATGCAGATATAGATACGGATCCGAGTGCGGATGCGGATGCGGATACAGATGCACATGGATCTGCGCCGCGCTGAGCTGAGCTTCTCCATTTGTCGCTGTCGATGTTCCAGTGCCAGCTGAGTGAAATTATTCAAGCAGTACCAGCTGCAAGTGAATTTATCAGGACAATGGAACCTCCAAAGAGCTCAGATGACATAACTTTTCATATATGCATATTCAGGATATATTTTCCAAGCGAATTTACAACGAAAGTTGCAAGGTATTTGGATAGGTTTAGGAAACTTAAAGAAAAATATATTTTGCATATTATACATTTGTATACATTAACTTAACTAAGGTTCAAGTGAAACCAACATAACTCTACATAAACTATTAGCCAGCCCAACTAATCTAAACCACATTTTGTGGGTATCATGGTTATGAAACATTACTTAAAGCTAATCTCTTAGGCCCTCGTTAGGGTCATGACTCGTGAAATATTCTGCTCTGGCGTGGCTTCAGTGTTTACTCACTAGAATGTTTGGGGCCAACGGAATAGCTGCCTCCAAAAATTTTCCACTGCCTGAAAGGCCACGGAAAATTACTCACCAAGTGGCTTGCGGCCAATTTGTGCAGGTGGCATGGGAGGAGTGGCCGGCCACGCCCCCTTTCCACCTTTCATTATACGCCCAGGCCGAGCTCTTTGCTACACTCTGCTATTTACTTTGCCGGAGATCAAAGCGAAATGTGTAACGAAATTGCCAATTACATATAAAGCAGGGAAAACTGTCTACCTAGTCAGGCAGAGGCAGTCGGGAGAACCTTTTTTTCGGCGCTTATACACTTGCAAAAAAATGGTATATCATTCTTAGATATTTTAGTAGTTAAAATTAATAAATATGGTAAGTTTTCCTGGTATTTTTAATAGTTTTTTAGGTATGTACATTCACAAGAAATATATATTTCTCAAGGCAAAAAAAGTTGATACAAATTTCTAATAGTCAAGGCTATGAACAAAATGTACCATTTAATTGTTCTCAGTGTAGTGAGGGGGTTGGAACTAAAACAAAGGGCAGCCAGGTCTGTCAGCAATTCAATCCAAATTGTGAATTCAATTTTGAAGTTGGCAACACGGCGACGACACAACATTTGTGACCGAAAATGAGGCATTTGCAGGGGAGCCAGGACCTAGCGCTCACATGATGGCTCTTTTCTGGCTCCCCTCTCTCTCTCTCGTCCTTGGACTGGGCGAAAAACGAATTTGTAGTGAATTCCTTGGGCGTGCTCCTGCCCCGCTTCCTGCTGCCGCCTCCGCATCTCAGCTCGCCAGGATGCGGCGTCATCTTTTCGTGTGCGTTTTATTGGGGGCGAAATTGAATTAGTGCGGCGGCGTCGGTGGCGGCAGGAGCGGAAGCGGTTGCTAGGCAGGAAATTGCCTGAAATCAGGCGCACGTAAGCTTACAGGGGGGTGTTCCACTTAAACCCACCCGACTCAGATCCCCCTCACATTATTGTGTTTCATTAAAAACCCGCCCGTTGTCCTGCGTTGCTTTAATGGTGTGCCCAAGGAGGAGAGGGAGAGGCGTCGGCATCCCAGCACTCCGCACATTTGCATGTGCCGCTGTGTCCAGCAGCTCCTGGAAATGGCTCTCGTTTCGTGTTAATGCATTTGGCACTTAAGCGCCATAGTTTGCGCCATCAAACTAATTAAAAGTTGCTTAAATAATGCGATATTATTTTCGCATTGCCGGCTGCCTGCAGCTGGCATCGACTGACTTCCTGCCGTTGAGGTCCTTTTGATTGAGCCGGGGAATATTCAAAGTTCCGAGCGGAAGCTGTCCCCTTGGAACAATTAAAAACTTATCACTAGGGGAGGAGTGCTCAACGAGTAGAGTTTTATCTAATAAATAGATAGAAAATGGTAGAGAAATACTATAAGGTTATTTCATTAAAGAGGTATTGAATTCTTAATAGTTGATGTCAATAAAGGGAAGATTTATTATCAGTGCTGATACGTAATTATCAGAATAAATATTTTAGTTAACCATAAAATGCCTTAGGCTTAAGGGAAACTATAATTTATGTAACATTCCTTTCATAGTTCAATGAAAAAAATTAATGAATTTATATTAAACGCACCTCTAAGTAGTTAAATAGTTATAAATCCAAGTTATGCTGCACCTGCACGGTTATAGTTCCCCTCACCAACCAGTTTCCATTATTTTTTTCAATTTGGTGAGGTTATTTCATGGCTCAGCCTGCGAGTAGATTAGGTATTAACGTGTGCGTTGAATTTGAGATCAGGTATTATGCAAATCCACCGCATCCAGTTGCCAAACTGCACTCCGGGAGGAGAGCAGGAGCAGGCGCTGGAACGGGCATAATAAACGCAACTAGTGAGCCCGGGAACATGTGCAAGTAATACGCGAAGCGAAGCGTAAATGAATTTTTCATCCTTCCATTAAAATTTAAGTGCACATTTTCCGGCGCAGCGCACGAGACGCCGCAACGCCATTAAGCCAAAGGAAGTTGCCAGCGGAGACGTCCGCAGACGTGTGATGGCGTGGGCGGTGAAGTGGAGTCCTTTGGTGTGAGAACTTCGGAACTGTTGAGTTTACGGCATATATATATCTGGGTTATGGAAATATAAAAATAAAGTATGAAGATAAGAGTTTATTTCACGGAGTGGCAAGTGTGGCAAAGGTATTGCTCTTTTAACAGAAGCATATAAAATGTGTGGAAATAATATTAGGAAATTAAGCAAGGTCGTATTGTGGTTAGTCTCTTAATAAATTTCATAAATAAGAAGGCTTGTAGATAAGATATATCGGAGTTCTTTTAAACTCATCCCATATTCATTTTCCTTCTTTCAGACTACATGCAGTCGCTGTGCAAGAACCACTTCCTCCAGCAGCTGTACCGAAAGATCGATGGCGCCGTGCTCTGGTCGCAGAACGAACGCAACTTGGACTGCATCATCACCTTCCAGACCCACTCGGTGCTGCAGCGCTTCATGCTGCGCTTCGACATGCTGCAGCTCGACTGCAACGATCACCTGCTGGTCTACGACGGAGCCCATGCCGTCTCCACGCCCAAGGTGAGTTGTGTCCCAGAACCATCTCCTCTTAAGCCAGCTGTGTAATTACACCCCCGAGAGATTGATAAAGAGAGAGAGCGGTGTGTGTGCTATGAAATCTGCCAGCGGGAGTGCTACGTGCCCCACATTTTTTATTAGCGAATCAGCTAATTTGCATATGCAAATCGAAAAGGTAGCGGAAATCTGATTGAGAGGAGGCTTAATATAGGTACACTGAGGGCTTGAAATATAGATATTTGTATGAATTTTATGCCTTTGAAGAAATGTGACTTAAATTATAACTTTGAAAGAAGTTTAATATACATTTATCTTTACTAAACATGTGGTTTTCAAGTATTTACTGTATATAAGTATTGCTATTTCTTTACTTGCTTTTTTTCGAGTGCCCTGGGCCACTGACTGACTCTGGCACTTTATTGATTCGCCTGGAAACGGCTAATCACGTGAGTGAGTCGGCCAACGCCGTGTGAACAATTAAATTGTGGCACAAACGCAGTTAGAGCTCCGGTTCCTTGCACCAGTACATGTGTATCCGTAGCTAGGGAGGCATCTCCTGCTGCAGGGAATGGGGAATGGGAACTAGGACTGGGGACTGGGACCGAAGCAGCTGTAATTATGTGCACACACTGGGAGGTACGGAGGCACGGTACGCCTACGTATGTGCGGATGCACAGTAGATTGAATTATTGCCAAGTGAACTGTGAAACAGGCAATTCAAATTAGAATCACTCATGGCAGATGATATGTATGCAAATGTGCATATATGCTAAGTGAATTAAGCGATGTTGCTTCTCCATTTTCGTAATCAAATAAAGGCCATCACAGCTCTTGCTGCTGCATCACGGCACGGTGCAACGCAAATCAAATTCACTCTCTCTCTCTGTGTATATATATATATACAAAAAAAAAACAGAAGCCCAGCATAAATATTTATTTATAGATTTTCGTTTCATTTGTTCAGCCATCGGGTAGCACCAGCGATATGTTTACTAGCGGCGGGGGTAATGTATATTTAATTTGTCCCAGTTGGGGAAAAGATAGCATCCAGACGGGCCATCAGCGTGCATATTCATATATTTGCATACCTTCATTACGGAATCATTTGCTAGAGCATTCTTTTCATGTTTCCAAGCCTAATATTCATACACTGAGCGGCTAAAAAACAAACTTTGTATTGATTTATTTGGGAAAATGACAAATGATTAGCATAAATGTTTAAGTTTTTGTTTTATTTATTTTTTTATTGAAGAATAAATTATATTGTAGCTATTTTTTTGAGTGGTTTTTACTCTCACATAAGTTTTTCCTTTATGTACACAAATATTACGTATACGCATTACGCATACGTCACGTTGCCTTGCAGAAATCACATTAAATAGTAAACTCTGATTGAGTTTCATTTAAAATTAAGTTATCGGGGCTTAATAAGCGTTTCACTCACTTTAAATAACAATGTTTAAGCCCGATTTGTAAGCCATCTCAGCATTCGGTAATGTCTTGTTAAATTCCCTTCGAAATTGGCCTGGGAGAGCGAGAACCCATTGATGCATTCCCCTATCGATTACATGCCACATCCCTGGAGCTGTGCTGCATCCCGGGTAAGTAACGTTTAAGGAATCCGATGACGCCGCACACATCCTTGCATATATGTAAATATGCTCTGGCATCACATGTCGATAGTTAAGGCCAATCATTGCTTAGTTTGCGACACTCGAAGGCGCATCTAAGGGGGGGCGACTGGGGTGGAGTGGTGGAATGGTGCCATGGTGGGTGGCAAGCGAGGGTGGTTGATCGAAACCCCAGCAATTTGTTGTTGCTGCCCAGCAATGCAGGCGAACTAAAGGCAGAGACTGTGGCAGAGCAGAGGCAGAGTCAGAGGCAGAGGCATAGGGGAGTGGCAGCCGCAGCTACCGCATTATCCAGATCACGTTGATGCTTCTGACATTTTAGGTTCAATCCCTGTGGGGCTTCCGCTCAGCCAACATGCTGCACTACTCCGCACACACATACACATGCAGGCATAATTTTGTCGCTGCAACATTTGCAATGATGACAGCCAGCAAGGATGTGAATGTGGATGTGTGCGGCAAGTGCGGGTGCGGGTGCATGGTTGTCACTGCGGCTGCAATGCGGCAACAGCTTCTGGCGCAGCAGCTCCTTTTGCTGATAGCTCTGTGATTTTATCAGCAACAATTTCCATTTTTCATTCACCCAGCGCCGTCCCGTCCCGTCGCGGCCCGCCCGCTCTCACTGCATTATTTAACGGCGGACTGCTCACTGGCAATGTGAGCCAAGGAAAGTGGCCACAAATAGAGCGCCCATAAGCCAAATCCTTTATTTGCCAAAGGAAGCGGCGACAGTGCCACTAAAAAAATATAGAAAAGAAAATATGCATAAAAAAATGTTGAGCTAGAAAATTAGAAAAATGCCAGCCAAGGCAGCCCTTGCTTCACTCTCTCTCTCTCTATCTCTATCTCTCCAGGGAAAACCTTGAAACTGGATGTGCCAAAGCTGAAAACAAAAATGTTTCAGCCGCTTTTCTGTCGCCTGTGTGGCGCGACCCAATTTCCCTGGTGGCGATGGCACTAGTTGAGGTTCTTGTGGGCCTACAGCCTCCTCCAGCCACTGGGCCACTGCCAAAGCTCTGTCATCTTGCATAGAGGCGAATCCGAGTGTCCCCATTGAGTGGAAAAGACATTCAGTTTGCCAGGTTAGAGGGGCCAAAGCGGAATTATCATCACAGGCTACATTTTAAAGCGATTTAAATCTATTTCAAATAAGCAATACCCTAAAGAAAGAAAAGATATTTAATAATAAATATGTGAAGTAACAATACGAGGTTCCTGTCATACATATGTTACTTTGAAGCCTCCTAAATTCGAAGTACAGACATTAAAAGCGCTAAAATCGCAGCTTGGAACTTCTGAAAATGAAAGCAAAGTCATAACCATTTCAGAATCTGAACCTGTAACAAAAAGCTAAAGCTCCGAAGCGAGTGGAAATTGCATTTGAAATGAGATCGTAAAAAAAGCCATTTCCCGAGGTTTTGCATCCCCCTGAAAAGCAAACCCATCGCTATCCTTGAGAGCACCGAGCATTATCGAGGGCCAAAAACGAGCCACATCAATATCGATGGCTTCGAAATTAACCTTAATTATGAGGGCTCTGAGTACATGAGATGCGAGTTCGAGTGACAGTTATTGTCCAAGGGCAAAGTCAACTGTGATTTCGAGGGGAAACCCCCTTCGACACCGCCACCACTCCAATCGTAAATAAGTTAGCTGGCGAATGGAAGGGCCATAAAAGCGAAAGTATCGTAAAATCGTTCTGCCAAATCAGCGACGACGACTACGTCGAGGACTCAGGCAAGGACAACAGGCGAGCGCTCAACAGGCGCCGCCATCACTCAATGGACCAGAAATGGCAATGGGAATGGACGGTGGGGCCACAACCTTTAAATCAAACAAGGCCAGCACGCACGTACGCCTTCATGGCCAGAACAACGAGAATGGATGAGGCACTGAATCACCCGAATCGCCCCATTCGGTCATTGGAGCGCTGCAATGCCGCCTGTCAAATTAAGACACACTCATCGGCCCTCGGAGGCTGTAATTTGTGGTGTATTTATTAGTGGCAAGGTGCTCGCTGCCCTTATCGATGCTCAAGAGGTTAATGCCATAAATTATTGTACTCCAATTCAATAGGGCAAGGGATTTTTCTCTAGAAATTTAATAATATACATTATAGGGCTTCTGAGATGCCCCTGACTACCTCTGGTTATGGATGCTACTGCAACTGCGGTAACTGCGGTCTTCTCTCCTTGGTTACACTCCCTTTGAGGTCACACACATTTATCATAAGCCGGCAGGGCAGAAGCTGTCCTCCCAGGACGTCGGTTGACACCTAAATGATTCCGATAAGTACCTTAGCGGATGTGTACATTTGTCGAGTGACTTGTTTTGCTGTTCCCACACACATCCTTTGAGCGCCTCAGTCTCAGTCTCAGTCTCACTCTCAGTCTCACTCTCAGTCCCTGTGTGCATATTTGAAGATGCAGAAGTTGGGAATCAGTCGACTTGCGGTATTTGCCACCTAAGCTGCTTTGTAAGTTGCCCGGCTGGAGCTGGATTTATGAATTTGACTTCGGCTTGAACCACTTTGCTCCAGCAAGCCTGCAAAGTGGCAAAAGTATGTAAATTTGCTCCTCCACTGGCCGCAGCAAAGGCAGACCCGGCTGCTGCTGGGGGGAGAGAATACAATTTTACGAATATGTAAATAGTTTTTGACAAAAGGAGTTGTCACTGCATCAAGTTGGGCGGTGGCCGCAAAAATCCAAAATTAAAATTTTCCAGCACACATAGACCGACGAGGACGACGAGGAAAACTGCAAGGGGGAGAAGCCGAGAAAAGTTTGCATTTTCGGGATGCAACAAAATTAAAATATGCCACAAAGCGCGGCACGTCGAAGATGCAGGAACACCAGAGCACACACACACATGCCGGGAGAAGGGATGAGGGCGTGGCGAACAGGACCAGGACCAGGACGCTGTGTCAAGAAAGGCAGCCACAGCAAAGCCTACAAGGCGGCTCCGGGAACGCTGGGGGAACGTTGATGAACCCCCTGTGGAACTTTCATGAGCCAAAGCCAACAACATTACAAATTTACACAGCTGCGGGTGGGGATCGGGCTGAAGTTGGAGCTGCCTTGGTTCGGTTCGGTTTGGGCTCTGGTGATGAACCAGGAGACGTGACGCATACACGTGCCAAACGAAGTGGGAGTGGGAGTGCGAGTACCAAAGGAAGCCGGCACAAGGACGTAGCAGGAGGTGGAGACATCATCATCATTTTGCGCTTTGCGGCATTGGCGGCGGCGGCAGTGACGGTGATGAGGATGCGGATGGGGATGACGATAACATGGCCAACCAAGGCAGACGACAGTGGAGAAAGTTTACCAAGCTGTGCAAATTAAATGCGAAATCTAAGTGGAAACGTACATATTCCTGTGGCTCATCAATAAGGCAATGAAACATTGATAAAAATAATACATTATTGAAAGCATAATTTTCCCTGAAAACTTAAGGAGTGTACTTTCCAGGGAGTGTACAAATATGATTAAAAATATCAGCTTTTTAGAGATGCAAAAAACGAAAACGAAATCGAATCTTACGATAATTAAAGAAATAATCTGCAAAAGCATACTTTTATCTAAGAATTACACTCACATATCTTAAGATATTTTACCTGATGTTTTCTACAGTATCCTATCCTAGGAAGCATTTTTCCGGGTCTTAATTTCCATTATGCTGCCCAGACTGTTGTACATTTGCATGCGGGCCCAAAGGACAGGTGTCGTGGGAGTTGAAAGCGATGCTCCATATGATGCTCCATCTCCTGCACACCTGCTCCTGCCCGTCACCTCCTGATTGTCTTCTCAATGCAGCTCCGTATACGGATACCTATGTATGTACATATACTCACGTGCAATTAACCGCAGAATCAGAGCACATCAATACGTGGCTTGCAGTTTAAGCGGGTTGTGGATGCTGTGCCGCCTGATTGCCAAGCGATTGATTGGGCCCGGCTTTAATGTGGAGATGCTCCTCCACAGTCTGAAAAGCTTCTTATCATTCCTGAGAAGGAAATGATGGCGGAATTATGTCTTGCATTTAATTTGTTACTTGAGATATCAAGGTAATAAGTAATAGCTGTTGTTTTTAAAACTTAAATGTCTCACTGTCCGTATATTGCACGGTTTTGTTTCCAGTAACAGGCTATAAATCAATCTACTTGAGTCAAGACATAAAGAATCGATGTTAGCCATGTAATCACGGCTAAACGCTGTCGTTAACAAATGTATAATTCCCCTGGCTGGCGTCATGGCAATGCAATTTCTCGGGACATAAATCACACAGAGGCGCTCATTTGCATATGCACGGCGTTCGCTCGTTACTGTAATTGATGATAAAACCAGCAAATACTAATTTGTGGATACTTTGCCTTTGCAGATTGACATCTCCTGTCGCAACACAAAGAACACCGTCAACGCGCTCCTGACGCGCACGAACTTTGTGACTCTGAAGTACGTGACCGATGGCTGGGGAACGGATGCGAACGGCTTCAAGTTGGTGATTACGTCGGTGAAGGATCCCAGTAAGTGGAGAGAGCCGATCCCATTAAGCAAGCTAATTCATTCGTTCTTTGCATCCCACAGAGCACACCTGCAAGGACTTCACCTGCGCCACCCGCGAGTTTTGCATCCATCCGGATCTGCTGTGCGACGGTGTCAATCATTGCGGCGACAACTCGGATGAATCAGTGCAGAATCTGTGCCAGAGTAAGTATGAGGGTTTAGTTTAAGAATAAAGGATTAATATATACCATCAAAATATCAATAAATGTCTCTATAATAATAATAAATAAATAAATATCTCTTCCTGCTTCCAGGTGAGGCGAGTAGCACAGTCTTTGGTATGGACATGACCTGGTTCGTCTTGATTGTCGTGGGCGTACTGCTGGTGCTCAGTGCCCTCATCGTGGCCGTAGCCATTTGCGTGTGCCGGCGTCAGGACGAGAACGCCGCCAACCAGAACACCGCGCTCCAATGTAAGATACCTAAAGATATATCCAATTGGAACTACCATTAACTCCTTGATACTTTGTAGTGCACCACAATGCCGACACGAATGGTTCGTCGAAACATCTGCACTACCACGGCATCAGTGTCGGCGGCACGCTGACGCGGGAGCACACCCAGCTGCCGACGTCGGGAAACTGGCATCACCCTGCGGGACCATCCGGGTACCACCGCACTCCACACAGCTACTTGAAGATGGCCACCAAAGTCCGTCCCATTTGGTGCTTGGCAAATTCCGTCAATTAGGTCAAGATCTATCGCATAACTCCGCCGGGCTCAGCCAGACGAACATCACCGGAGCAGGCGCCGCTGGCGCTGCGCAGAAGGACGAGTGGTTCGTTTAGGATCGCGTCTGGGAGCATTGCGAAAGAACCGATTGACTTGAGCACAATAATCTGTACTTTATTAAGTAAATTTATGGATATTTGCAGAGCATTAAATGAAGTGAGTATCAGCTTATACATATATTCCCATGTAAATATATATTAATTCCTTTCCGTTCGTTGCAGGACTGTACGACTATATTTAACAACAATTAGTGTGGACATCACCGCGCAGGGTGTATTATACAGAGATCTCTCCTCGTACCCAAGCAGAGACTCGAACGCATTGGGCAGGACTTGCCGGTCCTGTCGGATAACCAATGCAGCTGTACATAGTCTATAAATATATATATCAATTATAATTTAACTGATTAACACTGCACGCTGGCTAAACAAGACCCTTAACCTGAACCTGACCCTGACCCTGACCCTGAATCCCTATCATAAGTTGGTGCAAGTACATACGTTGGCATTTATTTAGAGTAATTATTTACGTTTAGAAAGCAGAATTTGGGCAGAGGAATAATTATTGATCTTCGATTTGAAAGTCAGTTTGCATTGCATTGCGGGTTGCGTTTGCGTTTGCGTTCGATATGTGCACAGTTGAAAGTAACTCTAAAGATATTGTATAACGAATCCGGAGATAGTCGCAGATTCTGAAAGGAACAATCGTAAGCATTTAATTGAATTGTGAACCGAAAACCAGAAACAGAAAACCGTAAGAAGTATTAAAGCTCAACATGAATAACCGAACACTGTCATTAATATACAACTTCCGAATCTAATCAATTTGAGATAACTGGCGGCGGTGCCAGGGCGTTTTTACCAAAAAAAAAACTAAGCTGAATTCTAATCACAAAATGGACACAAGAAGATCAACAAAACAAGGGATGTACATAAGTAGTCGACAATATACTCACATACTTACTTACAAAAAAAAAAAGAAAAGAAACAGAAGCCGAATGTCATTACGCGTAAACGGAAATTTCAAACGTAAATGTGTCACCTCCTGCATACTTCAACGCCACTTCCCATTTGTCCACGTGGAGACTCCGACAGAAGCAAACTTTTCACCGATAGACGACTCATTCAAAGAACTCATCAAGGAGCCGAAGAATCCAATCCAAAACCAATGCTAAACGGAAATATTCTGAGACATTAAGGACAATACAGTGAAAACTTTTGCTTTTGATACAACTAAATTGAGACGGTGCCGAGGTGCAGGGTGCATTTTAACCTACAGAAGTGAAGTGTCCGAATACGAATACAATTTTCTACAATCAACAACAACAAATGGGGATTCTACACAAAATTAAACGTAAAACCGAGTTAAAATTGATACATTTTGCTACAAAATCGAATGATAACGATCATATACATATTATATTGATATTGACGACGATGTGCATAGGAGGAGTCACTTGAGGAAACCAAACTAAAATGCTTCAAAATGATTGTAGTACTTCCCGCCGTTAATATTTTTTTAAATATATCGTACATACTACAAGAATACAGATAATACTTATACTAAGAAGCAATATGTAAGAACTTTTTCCGCTGCTAAAAAAATATTTGTCTTTCAAAATACTTCCATAGGCCCGGGCCCAGTTAGCTGAGCACTGTTTTTGTGTATCCTCGATTTTTAATTTTCCAGAATAATACCTTCTTTCCCGTTTGCTAGGCCAGAAAATTAAATGAAACAAAAATTAAATGCAGATAGAGGCAAAGTTGAACTCTAATCGGAGTTTTAGGAGGCATGTGTTCAGCCCGATCAGTGCGATTAAGTCAAATTAAAATAAATTAGTTTTGTACTTAGCTGTAAAGTGAAAAAAGAAACCCGAAAACTAAATTAACTAACTAACTCCTAGGCATAATTTCCGCTGAAAGTCTATCTTCTTTGTACCCCACTTTCCCATACTTTGTTCTTTCGATTGTAAAACTACATACATACATACATGCGTCTTATACTATATATATCATAAATTATAGGAAAATGGTATTATGATGTATTATGATAAATTGAATTTTTAACCGAAACTTATAAGCAAATTGTATTAGGCGTCAAATTTTAGAAGCGAATGGCAGGAGCATACGTTGTGGGTATGCGCTCAGACCGCATTCATACCATACCATACATGGCAACAAATTAATCTTAATTACTTAAAAACGACGATAATAATTGAAACTAAATAACAAACTGAATAACCACAATGCTAGTTTATGCAATACAGGAATATGGAATACTGAAATTATGCGTCAAGTAAACAAGTAAAACGTTTAGGCAAGATTGTATTGTAATATCTAATCGTAATTGTACTCGTAATCGCATGCCTACTCCCCAGCACTGGTGAAAATCGGTTAGATCATGTCGTACGTACGTATATGAGTGTAGTTAAAATATACATACATATTTACCTAAATACAAATCAATCGAAAAGGGGGACTGATCGATCGATCAATGATGGATAAGAGATAAGAGTCCGCTTGATCGATCGATCTCCGGCGGCAGGTGTCCCAGAGATGTTTTGTAAAAGCTAATTAGCGAGTGTGGATGGTGATGGTGGGAAGAGCTTTTCGTTTGTCCCAGTGTAAGTGTTACAATGTGTTACAATTAATTTTTTTACCTTCAACACAGTCTTTGCCGCAATTAGTCGAACTCTACTTAGTATATGTACTTATATGTATGGTACTTACATGTCTGTATGTATTGTACTTTTATAAAAGCAACAGCGAAAGCGAACGCGAAATGGTATCCAAGGATAGTCTCCTGCTTTGACCACGCAATCCATAGCCAGGACTCAATTAGGTGTATCAGGGCTCTTGAGTTCAGTAGAATGTAAATTGAGAGCTCATAATTTTTTGTGGATGGCTTTGTTTGAGCCTCGACTTGATGGAAATGGATTACTAAGGATTAAAGGTAGTTAAGTATAGAGATCGACTAGGTATACATCCGAAAGGGAGAGAGCCGTAGAGCAAATGTTACGCGAAACTGGGCAATAGAATCGATAATCCTCTAGGGAATATTAATATCCACAACCTGATTACGGTATCCCAAAGGCAAAAGGTCCACAATTTTTAGAGTTTATCACTTTGGTTAAATAAAAAAAAAACTAAGAGTAATGCGATTTTACCAATACCTAACAGCAAAACATCAATAACTAACCCGAATCGAATGAATGATTAAAGCCTAGGAAGGGGACGCGTAAGAAATGCTTAGCTTTGTGTTAAATTGCTGTTGAATATAAATGTACTTGTACAATGATAATAATTACGATGGCATTGAACACAACAAAACACACAGTCAGAACCACAACAAACCGAACACAACAAACGATCAGACAATGCAAGAACAGAACCCAAATCCAAATGAAACTAATTATAATAAAATAAAGAATATAAAACGTTAACATGATTCTTGTTTAAATTGATGTCTCCTCATAGGAGTATGAAAGGAATCGATGGTAAGCAAATTTTGTTCCGATAAAAGATTAACATAAATATAGTTAGAAAATCAACTAATCTCTAATAAATAATAACCGCCTAGAGGATGAACTCCTCCGATGAGAGCACCTCTGAGTCGGCATACAGGACCAACTCCAGATCGCCTTTCTTGCGCTGTTCCTTCTGCTGCCGCCTGCAGTGGACTTGGGCCAGGCAGTTGAGCGAGGAAACCACAAAGAAGGACACCATGATGAAGGCCATGAGTTCAAAGACACGAACCACGACATTGAAGACATCCTGGGAATCTGAATTGCCGTCACCGTGCATTTGATGCTTGGTGGAGCGCAAAACCTTCTGAATGAGCTCATGCATCGGCGGACCAACACAGGGCACGCTGAGCAGACAGTTCGCCATTTTCTCGACCATATCGTTGGTGAAAGCCACAATCACCATGACCTGCTGGATGGTGGCCTTGATCAAAGCCTTGCCAATCAAGATGGCCACGAAGAACCTCCAGAAGGGCACGAGGAAGTGCCCGCAAATGAATCCAGTCATGTCAAACAGGGGATTGGGTGCACTTGCGACAAGTAGGATTGCCACGAAGGGCACTCGTTTCATCCCTTCGGTTATAAACTGCTTGATTCGCTCCAGCAGACTGAGGCTAGCCCCCGGTCTTCCGTACACCGACTCCTCCCTCTTGCCAGAAAGCCGGGCACTACGCGCTACGAAGTATGACGGCAACTCTCCCAGGGCCGTGCCCACGCCCCAGAGCAGTGCCTCCAGTCGAACCTTTGATAGGATTACCCATACATCTAATTCCTGATGCTTGTAAGGCTCCGGAGGGCAAATTTTCTTGTCGGGATACGGTGGCGCCGGAAAGTTTAGTGTACCACACTCGGAGGCGGCTAGGGTTACGGCGGCTATGTGAGGTCCCAGGTAGAGCAGGAAGGTGTGCAGACCAGCTCCGAATCCCACGGATGTGAGCATTCCCAGGAACAGCCAGTAGACCGCGAATCCAAGGTGATGCTTGCAAAGGGTCACGTAATCGGCGTGAGGACCTGGAAGGAAGCATATAATCCCCAGAAACATCAAAATGCCCAGCAGCCACATGTTCCTTAGCTTGTTGTAGGCGAAAAAGAGGAACTGAATGACTTCTAGGCCTCCGTACTTCAAGGTTTGCACGGGACGACGCCAAAGGACCAGGGATTTCCACTCTGCACGCTCTTCGGCAGTCTCAGCCGTTGGATGATCCACGGAAGGAACTACGTCCTTGTTCGCTGCCATGGTAGCTTTAAATGTTTCAAAACTTGGTAGTGGTCTATATTGTGTTTTAGATCTACGTCCCAGGAGATTTTGAAGGGAGAACTTTTCCATAGCTTCAAAGATACATAAGCCTTATGTTGATTATTTATACACTGGTTGTGTGTTCTGGCATCTGCTGTCAATCACGCTGACAAAATTGTATCATTGTCATTGTTCAACAATTATTGATTGTTGTTATTATAGCCAAAAAACGAGGTCACAAAATATAATTTTTCAGTACAAATTCATTTGAAGTACCAGGCGAACAGAAGGTAGCAGATGGAGGACTTATTTTTGTGCAAGTAATTATTTTCACTCACTGCGTGGTAGGCGAAGATTGAAGAAGATCCATCCACGGGATCTTCCTACAAGGAAGTTCCGGCAATTATTGAAACACTACCCACTCTCCCATTAACATTTCTCCAAAAAACTATAAACTACACCATTAGTAAAGTTACTAAGCCACAGTAATAAGTACAATAATAAATTGACTCAAAAAATAATAATAATAGTAATGCTTCTAGCTTTTTTGTGTTTTACAACTTAATCATTACATTCATATATGTAGTCAAATAATACTAATAATATTTTATGTATGTATATATAGAAAAACGTCTTAAATTGAAATAGTTAATATTATTTGTCTTTTAAAGGTCTTTCAGCGCTTCATGTTGCCAGTAACTCAGGGGGCCAGACGGAAGAGGAATGAGTTTACCATTAAGATTCTCGTTATTTTCCACAGCCGATTGTTCATCCTCGCACTGGTATTTAAATTTACTGATTTCGGTTATAAAATGTTCCATTTCCAAAGTCTCCTCGGGACCCATCGCTTCCTCCTTCAAATTGTGCATCGATTTAGCACTGCATGCAAGAAAATTCTATTTACTTTAAGAAAAGAACTTAATTAACTAAATCTTACATGATTTTTAAGTGATGTTCCTGCAGACGTAAGGCTGTCAGCAGAAGCAGGACACTTCGCAGCGATAAAAGACGATTTTGTTGACGAGAACCTGTTGTCACATGCAATCGCCGGATGCCCATGTTTTTAATCAAGAGTTGCAACAATTCTTGGAACACGATCAAACGCAAATGCCAGGAGTCAAAAACGGTGGAGTGTCTTTCAATTATGCTTAGGTGAGCAGTTATGAGGGATGACACGCGAGATTTAGAGTTATTTTTATCGCCGTTTACATGCACCAGTATGACTGGCAGGCAGCGGATATACTCTTGAACGCGGTGCTCTAATAGGACACCAAAGAGTTTCTCCAACTCAAAGTCCAGGTACTTCAAGGCTGTTCCCGTCTAAGTTGAAAAAAGAAAAGAAAATGGAGGCCGATTAAGGGAAGGCAGAAAGGTCTTACCATTTTAAACTGGACCAACACCTTCCAGATGCGATGGTTTGGCAGAATCAAATGTTTCGATTGCATCAGCCGACGGAACACGAAATGCATCTCAGCCACATAACCCTCGACGAGTGGCTCGGTCGGAGGCTTAATCACCCAGTCCAAAAGAGTGTTGTATGTGGCAGCATCCAGACTCAAGTCCGGAAGGTTACCAATGTGCAGTATGAGGGTAGAGCAGAATAGAAACTTGGCTCGCACAAAGTCAAGTTGAGAGTTGGTAAGCTGCGAGTTGCAGAAGTCAAGGAGCTGCTGCACCAAGAGAGATACCCGGACGCCCAGGCCATCGTTTGATTCCTCGCGCTCTGCAGACAACATTACCAGCATGGTAGCCAAGCTTTCGCTGCCATAACGAACTGAAATCAAAAGCGATACATAAATGTATGCGAAAACCTTAAAGTCGGCTCACATCCTACTTAGAGTTTCGTTTTGAATGCCTTTCTCCAGCAGAAGCTCGGCCAGAGTCGGGTAGATGTCCACCACATAACGAACGTCAAACTTTTTAACAATTAGCAAGGAGTGCAGGCGTTGCACACTTTTGGCATAAGTCTCCAGTAGCTCGACCATCCGAGATTCCTCCAAATTGCTGGCATTCAATAGGGTCATCAATTGAGCCTGTTCCACTCGTATATAATTCGCAGCTGTCGTGTGAATCAGATCATTACCCGTGGCCTCCACCGAACGATAGATGTTCATATAGAGCCCTTGGCCCTCCGATTCGGTAAGTGTGTCATCTTTGAGGAAATTACCAAGGCAAAACTTCTCCAGAGTCATTAGCAGCTGTAAGACCATTGGAAATATTCATTTTCTCTAATATATAAACCATATATAATGTGTATGAAAGTGAATATAAATCTTACCTCTTTCTCCCTTTGAGCTACTGCCACAAAGTCGACCATACCATAGAGACTGTAGACTATAGCTCGAGTCCCAGTCTGGGGGGAGGCGGACTGCAAAAGACCTGGCCAACAGCGCAGCAGGATGTTGACCTGCTCAAAAGCCTCCGGAACCGTTGAGTACTCCGCCATGAGTCGCTCAAGGAGTATGCTTATGGACTGGGCAGCTATATGACTTAATTCTATTCGCACATTTTGAGCACTGAGCACCACTGCATAGCACTCGAAACGATTTAGCGCTGGAAAGTGTGGGCCAACAACTGTCAGATATCTAGTCAGCTCATTCCTGAACTGCTTATAGGTGGGATTCTTTTTAAGATTACCCTGCGACTTGATATACGTTTCCAGTATGTGCAGGGCTATTTCCCCCTCGTGGTACTTGCGCTGCGACAGCGTAACGTAAACCTTGGCTGCCAGAGAGGCAACTGGCAGAGAAACCAGAGGAGTTCGCAGGATAACCTGCAGCAGCATCTCGTGAAAACGGATCGTAAAGCAATCGGCACAGATCAAGTGTCTGTTAAAGAACATTAAATATAGTTTATACATAGATATATGGAGGTGGCTTACTTCTGAAGAGTCATCAAAAACCTAAGGACAGCCACGAGCAGGCGCATGGAAGTGCTCCTCTTGAGTGTCTCAAAGATCACTGCCATATATTTGACGGCGATCAGCTCATTGGTGAACAAACGCAGATACAAGGTTTTGCCTTGATCCCGCTCTTGGCTCTTGGCGAACTGCTCCAGCATCAGCTCCACGAATTTGTATGCCTCGATGTAACTCTCGGGCTCGTCCATCTGAAAGTGTAAGTGTAACTTGTAAGCATCCCATGGATAATGGATTGGCTCTTACCTCAACCGTCAGGATGCAGAAGACAAAATCGAGGGCTGACTTCTCCTCTCCGCAGAAGGTCTGGTAGTGCACCTCGAACATGTGCAGCATGGGTGCCACCACCACTTCACTAGTTGCCTGATAGCTGTAATTCCTCACAAGTAAGTAATTAAATGTAACTTCTGCCGAGGCACTCACTAGATTCCATAGCGAACGTCCACCGTGAGGTTCAGGCAAATCTCCTTGAGACCACTAAAATCAGCGTGTTTGGGCAGCAATGTGGACAGTCCGCCCAAAATGTAAAAAGCTATACGAGTTTGATATAAAGAATATATCTGTTTCATTATTTCAGTATTACTCACACATCCTGGCCATCGGCTCGCAGAGATAGCGGTCCGGGGAAGTGTCGCCGGCTAGCTGCATGGTGCCAGTAATGGTGTGCACCACCTTCATCCAGATCATCACCACTTGCAGGTAGGCGGACAGCGGATGGCTTAGCCGATCGTAGAGGCAATTGTTCACATCCAAGCTCAAGGCGGTCGCGTACTGCGACAATAGCACGGGCAAGCCCTTCAGAAAAGCCCCCACATCGTTCATCAGTTTCGGATCCGGATTGAAAATATAATTGGGGTTGTCGTTGCGGTACGGATGGGCCTGCGTCCAAAAGCAGTCCTCAACGGCCACGTTGAATGTGAGGCCCAGCAACCGAAAGCATTGGCCCACGAAATTGTGCGACGCTCCTGTGAGCCAGTTTTGCGGATCAGAGGTTACAGTTGTCAGGAAAGCCTTGGCGAACTCCTCGGTTACGAACTGAAAATAGGGGTTATTCCTGCGGATCGGTTGGGTATTCATATGGGCACTAACTTCGATATCGCCGCCTGTTGATAGAACTGTATAAAAATCCATTTTAAGGTTCTAAATTTATGCGTCGCTTACAAAATGGCTTCTAACTAATTTGCAAGCATTTTTTCAGTGTTGGCAACTTAAGAATCTAAAGTTTAGATCGATAGAAGCTATCGATATCGGCCACTGAAGTTGTCAGGAAAGCCTTGGCGAACTCCTCGGTTACGAACTGAAAATAGAGGTTATTCCTGCGGATCGGTAGGGTATTCATATATGCACTAACTTCGACATCGCCGCCTGTTGATAGAACTGTATAAAAATCCATTTCAAGGTTCTTATTTTAAGCGTCGTTTACAAAATGGCTTTTAACTAATTTGCAAGCATTTTTTCAGTGTTGGCAAACTTTAGATCGATAGAAGCTATCGATATCGGACACTATTGATCGTGACAGAAAGGAAAAAATGAAGAAAGTTGCAGGTGATTCAAAAAATGCAAGATGGCACTGAAATAAATCTTTATTTAAACATTTAAAAACTATGCAACTTATGATAATTATTACGATTATTAACATATTGGAAATCACTGGCTTTTTTGGCATCTTGACCGCATCGGCTAACGTTGTTGGATTAATGAAAACACCTTATTAAATTGAGATTTCCAACAAAGAGTTTATTTCTATTAATGTTTGTACATTCTGTATTTGGTGAAACACAGCACATATTACAAAATGCATATATTTACAGCAGAGGTTGCACATGTAATCGAAAATCGACAATGCCCAAACCTCGAACAAACGAAATGCGCGTCTAATACAAAATGCAATTACAAATAGTTCTCGTTTAACTAGCCGTAAGTAATTAGATTAAGAACTCACTTAAGCTAAATAGTGTGTACTTCGCGGGTGGGCCCGAGGGCAGTCGGATTCACAAATACTTGAAGACGCCAACATTTTAAATGCGACAAATCGTTGTCACTGTGGATTGCCCAGGGCAAAATGACACTAGAGTAGGTCGGAGGCTATCGGATAGCCAGCGTGAGACAGGCACTTTAGTGACCCTTCAACTGTATTCTTAGAATTATGCCAGGTCTGGCTGCAGATCTGATCTTTTTGGTTTTACGCTTGTACTGGGATTCCCTCGCAGGTGCTAGTGCTTCTTGAGTTGCTCGTACGTGATGAAGAAGATGATGTTCCACGGCCCCATCCTCACCCAGGTGGGTATGAATCCCTTGTACAGGGCCAGGAGTCCCTCGTTTCTGATCGTCTGCACGGCGCAGTCGAGACTCCCGCTGTACAGCTTTGGTGTGGCCGCTGCCGTGACGACGCCGTTTATCGACATGCTCACGTGCCGCTGGTTCATCAGGCGGGTCTGTTGTGGGAGACGAGTATAAGCCTCGGTTTCGAAAGTCTCACCAGATTACGCTCTACTCACCCGGATGACATCGATGGGGGTCGAGGCTATGGCGCTGCCTAAGCTGGCAATGAAGCTCGAGCTGCAATTTGAATGAATTACTTACGACGAACTTGGAAGCTACTCTACACACTGTCTGTCACTTACATGAAATGATTGGCCACGTGATCTCCGAAGGCGGTCATTAGCTGCAGCTTGCAAAAATCATAGACGGGTAGCTCCACAGAGGCGATAACCACCGCACGCTGAGCCGTTGGCCCCACGCCGCGCCACAGTCCGCGGACGCCCTCGTACTTGTATATCTCCCCGAAGCAGCCCAGCAGGCTCTGGTGCTGCCCCTTGCCGTGCACTTGCATGCGCACCTTCAGCACATCCGTGGGATTGGCGATGGCCGAGGAGATGGCACCGGCAGCCGCCGCGCACAGTATGTTGCTCCAGACCCGCTCGCTGCCATCTTCGTTTGTCAGCAGGCCGCGCTCGTTGGCCAGCTTCTTGAGCGTGTAGTAGGTGCCGAACTTGATGGTGCCGTAGGTGGCCTGCCGCAACACCGCTGGCCAAATGCTGCAAGACAAAGTAGAAATCCATATCTTTTCATTCATCGAAATGCTATGGGCCATTACAAATTAAAACTCAATTATCAGGTCCACAATGATGCTTTGCCCCGGTATCAGTTTCAGATACAAAGTCTAATGGGTTAGCAGCCAACAGGGCAAAGTTTGCTGACTGATTAAACTTTTGGCCCGCCGCGAGTATGCCTTATCAATAGATGTCTGTTTCTACAGTAAAAATTATAAGCACATAGGCTTTGTCTATAAATAGCTATATCCACATATCTATCATAGAGTTATTCTGAGAATTTACTAAGATATAATAATAAACAGGCTGTTAGCAATTAAAAATTCACTTTAAATGAATTCATTAAGCCCTAATTCACACTTTAAAGTCCCCCGTAGAACGAGTCTATTGTGCTTCCACTGCCTGCACTAATTATGCTCCCCAGCGGACGAACACGTGACCGTCACACGTTTGCGACGATAAGAGAAGCCTTTGCTGTGAGGGACGCATGATGTGACAGCGTGCGCGTGGAGAGTGGAGATACCCAACATTCTTACCCGGAATACAGGGCCCGGAGACCCTCCTCGCGGGAGATTTTCACAAAGGCATCGGTCATGCCGCGATATCGCAGTTGCGAGAAAGTTTGGTCGATTTTCTGACCTTGGATTTGGAGGCGCGTCTTGGTGGTGTCGATGGGAAAAGTGCCTGCAATGTGAGTACGTAAAGGTTTGTTTACAAAAGATTGACTGGAGAGATTAGAAGCTGTCTGATTCCGCTGTCGCCCAGACTGGCTGGCAGGGGCAGGGGAAGGTGTCACCACCTCTGTTTTTGTTTACCGAATTCCGCCGTGATCGATGCAACGCCGCCGTAAACAAAAGGCCGCCAGTCCTTCACTTCCGTCATGGCGCCGCACCTGTTGATGTCCGGATTCGAATCGAATTACGCCCTGTACCCTATCGTGTCCACCTCTCCAATGTGTCGCACTACCTGGCAACAAATTTGATTACTGTTCGCGATCGCCTTTTCATCCAGATAGGAAAATATTGCCAATGTTACGGGATTAACGTGCGCCGACCAATTTTGCGTAAGCTCAGTGTTGCCAGTTTAGCTAATTTCCGGCTAGATCTAGTATATTTGAAATGGAAAAGCTTTTTTGAGCTTACGAGCTTATAACCTTAAAAATAGCTTATTATAATAGTCATCTAGCATAAAGGACATAACATGTTTTAATTACATCAAATGTACAATTTGAAGATGCTTTTAACTTAAGAGAAACCACCAACTTACATACTTCTGCCGACCAGTGTTGCCAATTAAGCTTATTTCTAGTTAAATCGAGCTATTTTGTGGATATACATTATTATAACGGGCGCTAACACTGCTCCGTAAAAAGCACTTGTAAACTTATTGTGTTTTTTTTATGTTGTTGTTTAACGTTTAAAAAGGGCGGTGGGTCCCGCCGGCGGTCTGGACAGCAAGCTGATCTGGGAGAACATTAAGGTTAAGCTTTATTAATTAAGTTAATTTTAAAAAAATAACCGTTTTTGCTGCCGTAAAATGTTGTATTCACACCGGGAAACAACAGCATTTTCATGCAATATTTTCGCCAATTCTGCCTTCTGGCCACACTGTCCCACCCGCGACCAGCTGTTTTGGCGGCAACGAGTTTTTGGGCCGATTTTTTGTTTATTTGAAATACAACGCAGTAAGGCAATAAACAACATACAAAATGATACAGGAGAGCGCGGTGAACGAGGCGCTGAAGAAGCATTTTGGCCATTCAAAGTTCAAGTCCGAGCTGCAGGAGCGCGCCGTGCGATGTGCCGTGAAAAGTGAATATGGGACATGCAGTTCTTACCCAATCTCAAAGATAATAATAAACCCCGAAAATGTTGCCTTTCAGAGAAGCAGGATGTCTATGTATCGATGCCGACGGGTTCGGGTAAATCCCTGTGCTTCCAGCTGCCCGGCCTGATGTCCGAGAACCAGATAACCATTGTCTTTTCGCCGCTTCTCGCCTTAATCAAGGATCAGATCGACCATTTGACCAAGCTGAAAGTGCCGGCTGACTCCCTGAACTCCAAGATGACCACAAAGGAGCGTGATCGCGTGATTATGGATCTGCGGGCGGTGAAGACCAGCCTGAGGTTCCTCTACATCACACCGGAGCAGGCGGCCACCAAGTTCTTCCAGGAGCTGCTGCAGACTCTGCACAAGCACAAGAAGTTAGCCTACTTTGCGGTGGACGAGGCCCATTGCGTCAGCCAATGGGGTCACGACTTCCGGCCGGACTATCTTAAGCTGGGCGACCTACGTTCCAAATATCCGGACATCACCTGGCTAGCCTTAACGGCGACCGCCTCCAAGGAGGTCAAGGAGGATATATACAAGCAGTTGCATTTGCATCAGCCGGTGGCTCAATTCAGCACGCCCAGCTTCCGGAAGAACCTCTTCTACGACATTGTCTACAAGAATTCCATAGAGGATGACTTCCAGCACTTGGCGGACTTTGCCAGGCATTGCCTGGGCGATCCCAAGGAGTTCAAGGAGCAGCCGAAAGCCCAGCGGGGCTGTGGCATAGTCTACTGTCGCACGCGGGAGCAAGTGGAGCGCATGGCGATCGGCGTGTCCAAGCAGGGCATTGGAGCCGTGGCCTATCATGCTGGCCTCAAGACGGGGGAACGCACAGAGGTGCAGGAGGCGTGGATGCGCGGCGATCAGCCCATTATATGCGCCACCAACAGCTTTGGCATGGGCGTGGACAAGCCGAGTGTGCGCTTTGTAATCCATTGGGATGTGCCACAGAATGTGGCTGCCTATTACCAGGAGTCTGGTCGCGCTGGTCGCGACGGCTTGCCCTCGTTCTGCCGATTATACTACGGCCGTGAAGACGTGCGGAGTATACGATTTCTGCTGCAGAACGATGCGAACAGAGCGCGGGGTCGCAGCGATAAGGAACTGCTAACGGCGAGGGCCCTCAAACAGTTTGAGAAGATCAGCGAATTCTGCGAGCGAACAACGTGCCGACACAAACTCTTTTCCGACTTCTTTGGGGATCCGGCACCCGACTGCAGCGGTCAGTGTGATGTCTGCCGGCGTCCCAAGAAAGCGGAGAAGGCGCTGGAGATGTTTCACCGTTTGTGCATGGATGACACCTTCAAGTCGCACATTTCGCTGCCGGATTGTGCGGATCTATACGAAGGTGGGGAGATTTTCTTAAAGGTTATTTCAGCTCTTTGCTTATTAACTGATTTCTTTTCTCAGGAGGACGCCCTGGCCAGAAGCGTGCTGCCCAGGATTATGCTGCTGGGGATTCCGATTCGGATGGCGCCGACTCCCACTCCTCCATGGCAAAGAAGGCCAAAAAGGAAACCGAAGATTTCATAAAGCAGCAGTTTAAGTTGCGCAAGCAAATTAGCGCCGCCCGTCAGCTGGAACAGGATACGACCGCCCAAATCTCTCGCATTCGACAGGCGGAGGCCACGGAGAAGAAAATAGCTGGCCTCCAGGCCACTCACAGGGAGAAGTACCTAACGGCCATTATTGATGCCCTGAAAGCCAATGTGGACAAGTGTAAGGATGAACCGGAGCAGCAGCCGAAGAGTGTCCTGAAATATAATGACTACGAAGCCATTGCCGTGGACATGGAGTACGAGGTGTTCCGTCAGCAGAAAGTGGCCAATATGTACCGACATGCCTTAACCAAGCAGATTTCCATTATTAAACAGCTCACAGGAAAGCCGCAACTGATGCTTCTGCTGGCTGATTATATCCCCAAGCCGGAAACGAGTTCAAAGGGCGCCTGGACCGGAGGCAGTGCGGCCTACTTTGAGCGGAAACTCAAGGAGCTAGAGGAACAGAGACCGCAGAGTCTCAAGGAAGTGCCAAAAGCTTTGAAGGAGCGAAAGGGTTTCAAGCAGGACAGCAGCAACACTAAGCAGACTTCCATTTCCTCCTTCTTCAAAAAAGAGATGAAGGAGGAACCATCATCATCAGATTCCTCGAATGAAGAGCAACCTGAAGACGTTAAGAAGGATTTGGGAAATAAAACCCCTGAAGATCCTCCTTCCAATCACGTCAAAGATGAACCCATGGACGAAGAAAGCCCTGAACCTGATTCCGAACTCGATCCCCTGCCCGACAGCGTAATTGGCGAGAGAAAATACAAACTGATGCCGAATGGCGATGGCAGCTATGACACTCATCGCCGGAAAAGAGTGTCCCATCAACACGAACCCACGAAAAAGTCCAAGACCAGCATGCAGCATCTCTTCGGTTCCTTCAAAAGTGAATCCGAAGAGGAGCAGGAAAAGCCTTCAATTGGTTTCAAAACCGCTCGGCAAATTCTGGAGGAAAAGGAGTCAAAATCGGAAAACAAACACAAATCAAAGGAAGATAATAGCAAGGAATCCACCGACATAGGCTTCATGACAGCCCGAGAAATGTTGGAGAAAAACAAACTCAAGAACGACGAGAAGAGAGAAAAGTCAAATTACAAAACGGAAACCTTGGGTTTCACTTCAGCCCGAGAAATGTTGGAAAACAACAAACTTAAGGAAGAAAGTTTGGATAAAAAGGAAGTTAAGCCTAATAAGTTAGAGAGTAAGGAAGTAGAGGGTCTAGACAGGGATAGGAGTTCCCAAAAAGAGTCAAGATCGGGCAAAGATAAGGGCAGAGAGTCCAGTGAATCAGAAAAGCATTTAAAAGATTTGGGATCCCGCAGAAAAGATGGAAAGGAGGGAGCAGACTACAAACACGAAAGAGAAACAACCGCCAAGGGCTCATCATCCTCAGAAAGGAAAGCATCGAAAGACTCTTCGTCTGAAAAGAAATCTTCAAAAGACTCTTCATCAGAAAAGAAACCATCGAAAGACTCTTCATCAGAAAAGAAATCATCGAAAGACTCTTCATCAGAAAAGAAACCTTCGAAAGACTCTTCGTCAGAAAAGAAACCTACGAAAGACTCATCTTCGGAAGGGAAAGACTCAAAGGACTCATCCAACTCAAAGAGAAATCCTGAGAAGAACCAGCTTAAGAACGATGTAAGCAAAAACGTTGTACAGTGGCTGAATCCCTACTATAAACGAAAGATAGCCACCAAGGAGCTATTCAAGGCCCTGGCAAAATTGCTAACTCAACGGATTTGCGATGGCAGTTTGGGTATGTTCTAAAATATAATCCTCTATTAAGAAAACTAGGCTAAATCTATTATTATCCCAGGTGACGGCGATGCTGGCAAGTGTTACATCAAGGAGACCTTCCATGGCGTGCAGATGATCAACAATGATCAGGATATTGAGAAATATTTCATAGAGTCCAAGTGACTTTTCGACACACAACGAAGTAGTGTTTTTCGCCTTGTTAAAAGAGTTAAAGAATCTTTTTTTTTTATCGTTAATGTTTCAATTTTGTATATAATAATAAGTAATTTATCAATAAAACATTAAGAAAATATATGCAGTTGCTGTTTGCCTTTCGTTTTGGACAGTAAATAGTAGAAAATTTTACTCGTGTTGGGTTCTTACTTATTAATTGGTTTAGATAAACGTTCGTGATGCTTTTTTTTTGTATAAGCTAAATAATAAAGAAAACAAAAAACAGGGCAGGCGATGCGTAAAAAACTTTAAACTCTCTCCATGGACGTCGTCTTTTTTGTACATTTTTCGATTCGATGATGGCAATTCAGATGTTTCTTGTTTCTTTTTTTGTTTTTGTCGTAGGATTACAATTAGCTGGGAGACTGGGGGGAATGTGTGTCCTTACAACTAAGCTGGAGCCATAAATATTACAGTCCACGCCATGCTCCTCTCGACCATGTCCGTCCATGTCATTCCAGATCGCCATGCACGCCAAAGCGAATGGTGATGAGGATGTCCAGCAAGAAGACCAGCGAGGTGACCAGGGAAATCGAGGCAGAGGCCATCACCAGGTCCAGACGATGCATGTTCGGGTGCCAGTAGTTGCGATCCTTGGTGGTGCTCCAGTCCCGGAAGAGCAGAGCGGTCACGGCCACAAACAGAACGAAGCCCACCAGGGACCACAGCGTGGCCGTGCGCCAGGGAGTCCTGTTTTAAAAGTGTTAATAATAAACTTAAATAAATATTTAGTAGAACTCACAGATCACCGAAGAGTGCCATTATCAGATAGATCGCGGTATAGATGACCAAGGCACCAAAGGTCACATAGCACAGGGCCATCACCCGCGGAGTGATGAACACTCGCAGGTGCGAGTTGGTGGCCGGCTCGTCGATGAGGCCCAGGCAGCATATTAACAGGCACTATAAAAAATTTAAATAATATTATAATTAATTTTATTACAATTATTCTAAGGAATAGCACTCACAAGTTCCACAATTTTAATGCATATCAACGTGTAGGTGGCCTTCTTGTTGCCACTCGTTGTGGCAAAGGAATTATCATCTGCCGGCGACATTTCCACCCGTGAGATTTCTGCACAAAACAATTATTAAGCAATTGATTCATTAATTAATTAAATAACACCATTAATTCAATTGAATTTTGGTCCACTTTGGCATTTGCTCCCGGATATGTTCTGTTTTTATGTACCTATCGAACGCAAGTAACTCATTTTTGTGCGCCGAGTCTTCTGTTGGAAACGCTCTCGACCTACAAAGGAAACGGCATCTTCAATTTTGGGACGTTTATTTTTGGTTGAATTTTAGAGTCCGGGGCTTAATGAATGACCTTATTTGGCCACCGTCTCTGGGTTATCGGATGTGTGTTATTGGATGCTCGGTGGAGCGTGCAATAAAATAAAATAAAACTACGTTCTGCTGTGGATTTGTGTCAATTGCTGTCCGAAGGTCTCCCACATGAGAAAAATACATCCACTTCTGGCATGAGAAGTGCAGCCCAAACTGATTAAGGGCATATATATGAGCGATGATCTCATCGGATCGGTCGGATGTGTGGGAATTTTTGGGAGGGGTCTATCTTAACCATAGAGGTGCCCAGATGCATACCAAATTCGAGCTGGGAACGCGAGCAGCCTACTCGCCTTTTTCTACAGCAAAATTCTTATGAATATTTAAGACCACTGATAATTGCAGCCCTGCGACACTTAATTTATAATTCCATTACAATTCAGTTATTAATTAAAGGCCAACCACAATGGATACAATTGTGTATCTCAATTGTCACCTCTTTTGGTTTCTATTGAACACCTTTTCTGCGGCCTGGACATGTGTAGTTTAATTTGTACACAGAGAGAATTATAAGTAAACTTATACTTCTTATTATCAATACTTTATTAGATTTTAAATTTTATTAGATAGAAAATTTTAGGAATGAGATTCGATCAAAGATTCGGCAGGCGTTCTGCCTATACAAGTACATGCAAAGACTATAATATAATAAGATGCCTGACGCTTTTTTGGTACCTTAATATTGGATCTTCGGATTGCTTTTTTGCATACTTTATGAATGCTAATAATTTAATGTATGCATCTGCACTGACCACTAATCTATAATAAAAATATCTATAATAAAAAGATAAATTTGATTTATGTGCGATTAGGTAAACAATTGTGATAAAAAGTTAAGATAGCAAAGAGTTTGTAAATCAGGAAATTACGTTTGAGTTATATATGATTAACCCTATGTAAAGAATAACAATACATTTTTTTGCCCTGTGTATGTAAGGGGAGAACTGGTTGCCAAAGCACTTCAAAGCCAACAATGGAATCACTCCATGGTTGGGTCGTCCGTCGGTACCCCTCATTGATTGAAGCTAATTGCAACGCATAAAGAACAAAACATAAAAAAAATACAGAAATTAGCCAGAGGCACGTACAATAAACGTGCGGAGGTGGGGACGACTCTGTGCGATAGTTAACCCCGCGATGTGTAACCCCATAAACAACAATTAAAATGCAAGCAGAAAACCAGAAAAAAAAATAAGTCAAACCTGAAACGAAACCCGAAACCCTAAAAAAGGGTCACGCATAACTTTCACTGCGTAAAAAGTTGGTAGTAAAGGTGGAAAACGAAAGATATACCCAGAGATTGGGGTAGGAAAGGGAAAATTGGGCCCAAGACATGGCACTCCCTGTCAATAAACTTGGGGCTCGGAAGTTAATAAACATTTTAGTGTCTAGGTTCTGGCTGCCGAAAGGTAAACAATAATTGATTAGGGGAACTACTGCTTGTTTTAGTAATAATAATAATAGTAAAGTTAAGTAATTAGTTCTTTAGCTTTTAACATATAAAAAATACAAAATCTGAAACGTTTCTATTAGTTTTCTGTGTTTTAAGAAGAATTCTTAATACCAAAAGGAGTTGAAAATTGTAGCCAAAGTTGCAGACAATTTACTCTGCAAAGATATGGTTTAATCATGAGATTTTTCAAATGACGTTCATTATTTGATTATATTGATCACATTTATATAATTTTACATACAAAATATAGCTTAAATATATCTCAAAAATTACCAAACCATTTCGAAAAAATACTTTAAAAAACTCCCATAACTTCATCCCCCTAAAAACTGAAACTCCTCACTAATTTTCGGGTTTGAGGCTCTCCAAGATTGGAATTTCAGCTCTTAGCTGCTTGCGTGTTAACTGGTATGTGTGTGTCGTGTTGTTGCTAACGAATGTTTCACGTTTTGGCCCACACTCAAGCCGCCAGCACCACCCCCCTGAACCAAAAAACCAACAAAGAAAAATAAAAAAACAAGTTTCTTCGGCGGCGCTTAGAAGAAGAAAGCCTAAAAAAAAGCAGAAACCAAACAAAACACACGCAACAAGCCACGAAGCACAAAAAAAAAATGTAAACAAATTTGTATTGGCCAAGAAGAACAGGTTTTTTGGAAAACCAAAGAGAACTTGGCTAAGAGAGAGGATCAAAGAGAAATAGATAGAGAGAGAGAGTGAGGCTTTAATACCTGCCACACCTGTATTGAGTTTGCGCGCCCTCAGAGAGGATTTTCTCTCGCCAGGAAAAGGTGTGCCTAACTTTTTGGCCCTCACTGTGAATTAACCTCGTTTCGAAAGGAACTCTTGTTCTTGTTTTTCCTTTTGTTCCGAGTCAAAGCAGCCCTATAACTGGTCTGTCTGCGTCCGACTTTTGGGTCAATGACTTGGGCCAGCACCTCGGTTCTCGGTTTTGTTTTGGTTCCTGGCTTCGAGGAGCTTTTCATTTAATTAAGCCTCATTTGCAATTTCCTGCCAAGTCAGAGAGATCTCAGAATATACACATCTCTCTGTGCTTCTCACAGCGCTCAATCGCCGCCAACTTGGGCAATTGAAAAATGCAACAAAACTCGTTTGCAGCCCGCCTTCTGCGTTTGCCTCCCCCTCACACTCGCATTGATATGCACAACGGCAAACTGGTTGCAGAGCCGCGAGAAGCACACGTACACATGTAAAGCGCCTACTGTACTTGGCTCTGGTCATCCATCCCAGCGCCCAAGTTTTCTCTCCCATCGCAAAGGGCAGTCGTAGTTTGCGATTTTCCAGCTGTATTTTCCAAAACAAGGAAAATACCCTTTGCCTAAGGGGTGTATCTTATATCCGATAAGGTTTGGGTTAACTGGAAAAATTATAAAGCGAGATGAAGATTATTTAAAGCTTAAAACCAGAAAGGAAACTGAAGTTTGTATACCCTTGCAGGTTGCCATATAATCAATGGGATCAAACTGTAAACCCATCATAACTTAGTCAAAAAAGCATTAATTTCTCGTCGGAAAACATTTCTGGGCTAGGTTTTCTTAGTTTAATAAATCTGCATACTGAATTAAACATTTTTATAACCAAAAATGTTTGTCAATTTTTCATAATTTTAATGATGGTACCCCTTATAAAATTTTGAAAAATTTGGTAAATATTTTTTTTCTAGCATACATGGCTAAATCGACTCGGCTGTTGATGCTGATCAAGAATAAATATGATTTATGGGGTCGGAAATGATTCCTTAACTGCGTTTCAAGCTTCTGACTAAAATTATATATGGTTTTAGGAATAATATCAGAGAGATGGAAACTATATTTTATATTATTCTCTAATATTAATATTCTTTTCAACCAAAGACTCTTTTAACTCATTTT